>CAXHWN010002662.1:0-51000 GCA_964020975.1 Hermodice carunculata | reverse complement strand
ATGATCAATATCTATACATATTTGTTTTAAAGTGAATGTTATGTTCTTTTGAATACACAAGTATATATATATATATATATATATATATATATATATATATATATATATATATATATACATAAACTGCAAAGTTTCATGTTAAGACAGAATATTAATAGTAGCTATGTTTTTATTTAATAGTGATAAGTGCATTAAGAAAAAATGCTGGTTCCGATTTGATTAGCCTTTCTATCTGAAGGTAGTAGATCTATGCCCCAGTAAACTAAATACACTATCGCCTTTCAGGCTGCATGAACTGAAACGTACTCACGTTATATAAGCAAAGTGTATATGGTTAAAATGGGTATGATCGATAGATTATAAAACAAGCTAAAATAATCCCCTTTGCTTTAAATTACTGTATAAACAACGACTTCTTTTATTTGAAATTATAACGTAATGTAACATGAACATATAAATCTGGAAATAACATTGTAATGATTTTTCAAACTGTAAACTGTTTTCAGATAATAATTGGCTATGTATCTGAATGAAAAAGCGACCTCTCGAATTTCTGTGTTTGTTTTGCAGTAATGTTACACTGCTTGAATGTTGATGCCACTGGGCATTCTAGGTTTGTTAGATTCAGCTTTGAAATTCCAAAACAGATAAAGAAAATCTTAAGGCCGTTTTTTTAGGCACATGTGTAATGAGTAATTCAGTGAAAACAGTACAGAAATTTGTTTCACCCTATAACAAGTTATTTTCCACATTTTGCATACAGATGTAACATCGTAATTTCAGAACAAAGCATATTTTCGTTGCAAGTGAAAAGGAAAGGGTCATACTTTTATCTAATTTATGATTTGTTGATCACCGCCTTTGCAACAAACTATCCTTTTTATGCATATAGGAATTTTTAACTTCATGGAGTCGGACAGACGATAGTTGACCTAGCCTATCGGAGCATATATCGATTACATTAAAACTAGTCTCTGTCGTTTACCAGAGCATAGCAAGACCACCCTAAAACTGGTCTTTATGATGATACAGCTTTAAAACTCTCGTAACACTCTTATCACTTTACCAGGTATACCATCATCAGATCTACTGTGAACTCAGCTTCACTGGTAATTGAATAAAGTGTACTGCACGAACAGGGACTTTTACAAAGCTAACAGCTATCTTAACATATAAATACTTGGATAAAGTCTGTAATATAACATAATGCAAAAGAAATTCAATTTAAAATTTAAATGCTTCAGTTTTTCTCGGTATTTCCAGTCTTCCTTTTTTCTTTCCATGTGTGTTTTTTTTTTGTTTTTTGTTTTTGTTTTGTTTTGTTCTGTTTTTTCCTTTACTTTATTCATTTTTAAGTTGTTGATTTTCAAATAAAATTCATTCTTAACGGTAGTTTTCCAGTCAGACCGACAAACAAATAATGGTGCTTCAACGATGTGATTAAATGTGAACTTTAAATTGCCCTTAACATATCGAAAAGGTCCAATATTGGATAAATCAAGTTTAAGAAGGTCCAGCATTGCAGAAACAAGTTTTGCCATAAACCTAAAGGTCCAATATCAAAGAACCAGGTTTGACATAACAAATATTGAATGAAAAGAGCTCTTTTTTATTCCTTCGATGAAGAAAAGGCACTCTTTCAGTTCTGTCTCAAAGAGCATTTCAGAAGCTGGGTTTCGTGTATTAACAAAACGGCAGTAAATGAAATAAAGGTGCAAGAAAAACAGTTGAAAACAAGTTAATAGGTCCAGCATTTTTCTCTTATTAGTGGAATATATTTACCATCAATAGTATGCTTTCCAATAAGAAAGAATGTTATGCAAATATGGACTTTAAAAAGGTCTTGACATGTTGAAAAATGTGAAAACTTTAAAATATTTCTTTTCGTTCTTTAAAGTGCTATAATAAATCAGAATAAGTAAAGTACTCTTGATTGAATGAATTCTTGTGTGGACCTAATGCAAAGAATGATTATTATTGTACACATGTATTAAAAAGAAGCCTTTCTTCTTGTTCCCCATTTTTGTTTTGTTTTCCTTTATTTATTTTGGGGAAAGGAATATTATTTGTCCTCCTGATACAGATGGGGGTTTTGATCGACACCCTCAACACCCCTTGGATATGGACCTGGAATTGAGAGTACCTCAGAAAAAAAGTGTTTGGTTTGTTACTGAGGGAACATGGTCCTGCACAGTGGGAGCAAATACTCATTGACACCAGGTGGAATTATATTTCAAACAATGTTTGTGCTAGATGCATTACTTTGCTTGTGTTAGCACGTCTGTGCAGTGAACACTCTCTACAAAGCTTTTTCCAGGGGTCACTTTTTCAGTTTCATTCTCATCACACTTTCTTAAAACGCAAATTTTGTAGTGCTCCTGTGTTCTTCCTTCCTCCTCCATGATTGGTCAGTTGACATCCCCTGCATGAAGGATGCCAGGTAGTCAGGTAAGTATATTTACTAACACAGAAATGACTAACAATTTCACGTATTAGTCATGTGAGGTTACCTCTCGACCACCAATGACAATATACAAACGCATTAGAGGAGGGTATAATGCTACATGCACACTAAACAAGGACTACTGGGACCAACAGTTTGGGGGATGGGGGATCTGTTCAAGCTGGGAGGCAACATCTGAAGGGAAAACCTCAGAGGTAAATTGTGTTGTGCAATTGAGCTACTAACAACAGAATCCTGGCCAGAGCCTAGAACTCCTACTAAGAAACTGGCATGGGACTGCACTGGGCCCCCTGGAATATTGCCCACCAACCTGTCAGCTGTCTGCTACATGGGTAGACGTTGTCTTTTTCCCCTTTTTTGGTCCTGGAGATCTAGCGAGACCGGTGTGTCATGGAAAGTATGGCGGGCACCAAGGGGCCGGTTATATGGTTCAGTGAGGCAGTGTCAAAAAAATGGCTCAGCCGGCTCTGTGACTGGGGACACCCACCCAATGTGAGTCTGAAAGAAGGTCCAAGCCTACTCTTGGTATGCCAACCTAAAGACTGCAGCCAGGTCAGAACCTCTGGCGTGACATAAGCTGGAACATGGTGATGCCGTGAGGGGCAAAGGAAAGTCTAAGGACAACTATCAGGAATCAATGCAAAGGAACCTGCTACGTAAGCAAAGGCATGCATGCCTTCCTCAAGCACTGCCAAGTTGCACAAGTGGTATTTGGTGAAAGTTACAGATGATCACTAGAGGCAGGCCCAGTGGATATTAACAACAACAACATTGGTCAGGGCATACCAGGAGGCATTAAACGGTCTCACCTCGTGCATTATGACCAAGACTTGTTTTAAGGCCTAAGGCCTATGCAAAGCATTCTCGTAGGCCTTCAGGATGGTGCAACTGGTCTATGGTGAGATCATGTTTCAGCAGATTTGTTCCTTCCAAGGGTTACCCAGGGGCAAAAAGAAAATAGTTCTATGACCCCGGCACTGCCCATATATGACATATACCAGTACAGTGCTCTCACCAGGTATGGGCTTTTTCCTCTGGGGAATAGCCATATCCATATGAGGAAGGGTAAAACCCTTAAAGGCCATACATAGATCTCATGCCACTTAGTTCTTTGCAACAGTGCCTCAAGTCACCTTGGAGCAGTCAGGTGACCATTCAATTTGGTCAGGTGCTACAGTGTGGATCTCACTTCTTCTAGCCCCCAAAGCGAGTGTTAACAAAAAACAAGTTTTTTACATCCAGCACTTCAGGTCCACCCGGTGGGGGTCCTCCGGGCACTCAAACGGCCACCTCTTCTACTAAGACCAGTGGGAGGTCCCACCAAGGTAGGACCTGTCTGTTGGCTGGTCAATCAGTGTAGAATGAGACAATGAGTGCTGACAGATAACGATCACTCCCAATGAATGTATCTAGGACATTTGCCAGGGTTGAGGAAATGGTGGATCAAAATCCCTGCACTGTTCTAAAGCTCTTGCCAAGGACTCCCAATCAAAATAGCAGGAAGTCTGCAACGTCTGCGATGTGCAGAGACCATGGATGTATTTTTTGAGTGGCACACCAATCTAAAACCAGTTTCCAACGAGGCATATAAAATATTGAAGAAGACGAAACCTCCCCCCCCCCCTGCAATTCTATTTGTGGCCAATTATAAGAAACCTCTGTTACAGATTTGTTGTGTGACAACTGTCACAAGTGGAGGCTGAACATTTTAGTGTTCCTCTATAACATGCTCATCCATGGTTGTACCAGAAGTTTCAGCTATGCCAGTAAACCTAGTGGTGACTTGACACTTAATTACAGAATGCCCAGGTACCAATCTGGCCTGGGTTGCCAGGGGGCAACCAAGATCATGTTGCACACATGGGACTGAACCTTCTGCAGGATCATCTGGAGGACTTGTAGAGGCAGAAAGACATAAGCCCAAAGGTTGCTCCAATCCATGGCTAGAGCATCTACTGCTAGGGCCTGGGATCTGGGATAGGCAACACATAAACTAGAAGTTACACATTTGCACTTGCTGCGAACAGATTCATGTGTGGGATGCCCCACATTGCCCATATGGCCTTAAAGACCTGTGGGTTGAGTGACCACTCTGTCCCTACTGGCTGACCTCTCCTCAAAGGCTGATTGGCCAGGACATTCTGTAGTTCTGGCCATGCCTCACATGCATGCAGACATAGTGTTTGGAGTTCGGTTGAATGATGTGTCCAGCCAACTCTGTCAGCCTTCAGGAGTGCAACCCAGTTTGCTGATTGAGGTAGGCAATTGTGGTCCTGGTGTTGCATATAATGAGAATGTGTTTGTGCTCCTCTAGGTCCTGGAAGTGGAAGAGTGTTAAGCCTATCACCTCCTGATCTGACCAGTTTACCTCAAGTTGATAAGATGCAGATGTATTGTACAGACCAAATGTTCAATTAATATAGAAAAAACGTGACCCATATTTATAAATTCCAAACCCAACAATGATAGCAAGGCGATTCAAGGGTTACCAAAACATCAACATTCATCTTCCAATGCCAATGTCAAGAAACAAATTTCACTCCTGACTTGAGACTGGCAGTCACCCATAGAGGGCAACTGATGATTAAACCAGTTCTCTGAACCTCCAAGAAATACTCTTCATTAACTACAGACTGTAGTGTTTCCAAAATGTATACGCCTAACCACTCAAAACCCAAATTTTATTACTTTTGCCAAAAATAAAAAGACACCTGGTAGGCCTGTCACTTTTAAGTTCTCCTGACTTGTCAGTCAGCTGAGATTACAGGAAAAGAAGAACGTCGGCCTACTTCATTTTTGTGGTATTATGCATCTGAAACATTATAAACGCACTTTACTTTCATTATAACTATGAGTCAGATAACACAGCCCACAGCACAACATAGCCAATGAAGTATTTATCAACTAGTACTGAAAAACATGACCTATATTCATAAATTCCAAACCCAACAATGATAGCAAAGATACTCAAGAGTTACCAAAGCATCAACATTCATCTTCCAACACCAATGGGAAGTGTGTTTCAGGGTATTCAAGGTGCATGAATTGTCTGTATTAGACTCCCAATGAGGGCAAAAGGCTGAAACAAACTGAGGCCTGGGCACTCTGAGATATCTGTATGGTGGCACAGGGTGACCCTGTCACTGGATTGTCCGGGAAGTAAGAGTCAGGAGCCCTGAGGCTTATCCAACTTTTTGCTTTCCGAAACTACTTGCTCTTCTGGGATTGCTTCCTGCAACTTCACAGCACTGGGCATGTGTGTAGTGTGCAGTGTGGTGTGTGGCATGGGTTGGAGGGAGCTGGCTGCTGTCTGAGAGCCATGCTTTGGGGATGCAGTGACCAAAGCCAAGTGACTGAACAGAGTCAGTCAATACATTGGTCTGGGATTGCTAGACAGAGCAGGCCCAAAGGTCAGCGAACAACTTCCATCCTTGCTCCTCTGAACTAGATGCTGGAGAAGAGGGGCCTTCCGGTCAGGCAACTTCTGACCCTGTAGGTAGGTGTCCCTACATAGCAAATGCAGTTTCACCTCAAGTGTACCGACTGTCCTAACCTGGTGGTCAATCACTTACGACAAGGAAGCCACAAGTAATGCAGTCTGGTCAAACCAGATCCGGACTTCCCCCTTTACCTGAGCTGAGGACTGGAGGTCCTCCAAGAGACACTTTAAGGCCACCAAGGAATCACTGAGTAGGGCGCTGTTAGGACAGAGCCTCTGGCATCCTCTTCAAGTCTCCAGAAGGCATCAGCGGATGTGGAGATGGTGTTGTTCAGCATCAAACTCCTCCCAATTCAGATCCACTTGGACAGACTGAGAAGAATAAATCTGATCAGGCACAGAGTACCACTTCCCCTTGATGTCCTGCCAGAGGAACAATTGCTCTTGACTGAGATAGTTGGATGTCAGCGGCTCCATGGGAACGCAGGTGCCTTAAATCCTAGCCATAAACTGGTCATAGAACCTGGCTACAAAGGGTGAGAAGGGGATAGGGGTCTCATGACAGGCATCCTCCATCAACAAACCCTGGTGGGACATGGTAATGGCCTCTCACCTCTCCTCTGTCAGGGCAACCATGGCTTGCTCACCCACCATACTCTGAATAAGGGCTTTGACATGGTGCAAGCCCTGGGGTGGAGCTGGGATGGTATCCATGAGGGCCAAATCAGGTTCAGCCCACACCACAGAAGCCGTTGAGCTTGGCTACTTAGGGTGACATCTGCATGAGGGTCACCTGGAAGCCAGTGGCTTGGACCCACTGATGGACGAATCTGAGAGCAGGTGCTCATCCTCCTCCTTGGTGTTGATGTCCGAAGACTCAGCAAGTGCAAGAGGGGCACAGAGACTCAAGGCCTCATCGAATAGCTGCATGTCTGAAAGTGATGGCAGCCGCTTGTGCCAGAAACATGTCTGTCACCATGCCATACAATGGGTAGTGAAGACTTCTGCACAACTTGTTGCTGTCTCTGTTATAGCCTGCATCTGCTTCTCCCATGTGGAGCAAGGGAGCAGGACTTTTTGGGGGACTTGGCACAGGAGTCACAACTACCTGTGACTGCTGGTCAGAAGACACCTGCTGGAGTTGCAAGAACACCTGAGTCTCCAGGAGGCTTTGTGCAGGGGCCATAGCTGCCACCAACATGGAGATTTGCTGACCACAGGGACCCTGCTGGAAGTGTGAGAACTCATGAGCAGGTGCTGAGTGATAGCTGACTCCAAACAGAAGCAGCAAGCTGCTCATCTGAGATGATCTGCTCAGATGTGGCCAGGCTACCGGCAGAAGGAGGTGAAGAGGAGGTCTCCCTCCACAGTTGCTGCTGTTCATGGAGCTTGAGTTCTGTTTGCCTCTGCAGGGCAGCAGGCAAGGTACCTGGCTTCAAGGTGGGAGTCATTTGGATTGCCAGTTGTTCTGTCCAGGGAGGAAGAGCAGGAGGTGGAGCTGGCACAGAAGTCAGAGGTGCCAGAGAAGGCACTTGGCCCATGGAAGGGGCCACCACCTCAGGAGCCAAAGGCTCACTACAAGTAGAAGATGCCACCCCATACTTTGGTACCCTCTTCTGAGCTGCAACTGCCTAGACTTTCAACTCAACTTTCAGACTTGGGAGCTCGGGGAGCTGTCCAGGGCTTTTGTGCTCTGAGACATCCAGACTTATGATCTGAGCACTCATGCAATCAGGTTCTGGAATGCCCATATGAGAACCTGTAGGCTTCCATCCTGTCTCACCAATTTACACAGTCTGGACTCCAAGGGGTTCCAAGCTCTTGAGAGATCCAACCGGCACTTAGCCTGCCTCTTCAGAGGGGTCTCTGAAGTGGTGCGCTGAGGGGCAGTGCCCTGAGCAGATCCATTTGCATCTGCATATTCCTACCCATAGACCAAGGGTGCTGAAAGCCTCATGTCACTGACCAATGGACCACCTGCCATCACCTTGCGTTGAGCCAGGTGTTGGAGATCCCCACAAGGTGATATCCTGCTGCCCTGCTTGGGACTGGGTTGCCTGTCCACCTTACTTGGCTGGGAGGTTTCTGGTGAAGAGACAGCTGCCACCTGAGTCAGTGAGTGAGCCACATGGGTTCATCTATGCTTCTCCAGTGGAGTTGTGGGAGAAGACTCAATGGAGTCAGAGTCCAAGGCCTGGCGGTTAGCAGAAGCATGCTACTGCCTATACCTAGGTCTCTTACCCTTTCTCCAGACCTGCTCATAGAGCAGCTACTTGTCCTCTCCCCAACCAGCGCAAAAGTGACCTGTTTGCTCATGAGAGTTCATGCGGCCAAGTTGCTGGCAACAACCAAAACAGTGTTCATGGTTGTCCCAGGCAGCCATGTAGTGGTTCCATGAATCCAGCTTCTGACCTTTTACCAACAAGGGTGAAGGAGAAGTAGTCACTGGATCAACACTCACAACATGCTGCCAAGCAGCGATTGCCTGTTGGGCATTATCTTCCCTCTGTCTGTGATCTGATTGGCCAGCAGCCATCTTGAAAAGATTGGGTTCTAGCCAAAACACTCAGCTCTGCCTCCCCTTTTTCACAGGTATGTGTAGATCAGATATACCTATAAGCAATCTTTCCCTCTGAAAAGTCCAGAATGGCTTAGAAAACAAATTCCGCAGAAGAGTTTGTGTGTAAAGCACTGGAAGGGTAGTAGTGAACAAAGTTAATGGAGTTTCCCAACACTTTGACCACATGAAAAATGGCACCCCAGGAGGAAGGAATAACTTGGGAGCATGTGCACAAGGCCAGAGTCACCATCAGATCCATTGGATCTGAGAGGTGGCACCACCGGGACCGTCAGGTTTTTGGAACAATCAAGTGAGTAACCAACTCAATTGTGTTAGGCAATATGGCTAGACATGGAGGCCGTGGCAATGGTGGTCGAGAGATAACGTTACATAAATGATACAAGCTATTACTGTGGTATTAGTAATTTCTTTTTAGCTCTTCTCATGGCTAAAGAAATATCTGAGAGCAATTGCACCAGCTCATTACTTCTACCAATCAAGTACTAATCCCATATGACGTAAAGTCGGTTATGTTATTGACATTCACCTTATCTCATAAATTTAGATTAGTCTGATCATCATGCTGATACTTTCCTGCAACAGGGACCCTATATTAATACATCATACACTTATGATTTTAACTTTGAACTAAGTCGAACTCTGTCCCGCGTTTTCCAATAAAGGCAAAAATTGTTTACCCGAATCGACAAATAAAGGATACCAGAATCGACAAATAACTGCCCCTGACTGCAGAATAGAGGTACATTTATATTGTAGACACTTTACATGAAAGATGTACGTGTTGGTTTGTTTCTTCATTATCCGTTGAAACACAGCAACCCTTTTTTCAGTGTGTTTAGGCTAAGGTCAATGGGGAGCCAACATGGCAAAAATTTACTAAAGGAAAGTCACTCGGGTAAAAAGTAGTGTGCTACTTTTTTGGTCAAAGTAACACGTTACCTTGGTAAAAGTAACGTGTAACTGGGTAAAAACCTAACATGTTACTTTTGGTCAACGTTAATGTGGTTAAAAGTAACCGGTAATTTAAGTAATGTGTAAGATTGATAATTTCTGCCCTGTTGCTCCCCCCCCATTAAGGTCTGCATCAGCAATGACCTTGTATTTGGATCCTTACCCTGCGAGGTGAGGGTTGGTCCAAACAGTATCACATGTGGAAGAGGGCGCTAACTTATCTCATTTAAATAGCACTAATTCAGGTAGCTGGTGCATTATGCACCACAGGATGTCGTTGTGGATCGAGTGCCTACCGGAAGTGCCTTTAATCGTGGCGGGATGGGGCATGGATCACCAGGTAGTCATCCTGTGGCATTCTTATGAACAGGATATTCTTTTCCTTCAAAGCCATCGCCTGTTTCACCAGCTTAGAAAAAATAGACTAAAGCATGTGTTTGTTTATTTATTATGGTAGAATACCACGTCATATACTACTCACTCTAGTGTGTAAGCCAGAGAATTACTCCTGGATGTCATAAAGTTCCTATCGCAGGTTCCTACCCAACCAGCGCAGTGCCCCCGGAGAACCCCAGGCTGAAAACTTTCAAATAACATCAAGTGACCCAGAAAAAGGGAGCTACTGTGGTGTGACGTGCGTCTGCAAAATATCTCTGCAGGCATGAACCCAGCAAGGCCATTTCAAAACTGTGCATCATAACATGTCAGTATTAGGGACGAATATCCAGTGGCGTGCACGACTTGATGAAAACAACTAAACAATACGTTAAACAATGTGATGGCCGTAAATTCAGCCGACGGAGTCCGGTGAAACTTCAATGTTTGCCTCCAGCTGCGATGACTCTCTGTTCCCCTCTCATCGACTGCTCGCACTCGACGCTTGTCAAGTGTCAGTACCAGTCCCACAGGACCTACCATTTCTAAGTTTGTTTTGCTCCTAACTTGAATGTTCTGTTCTTTACACTCATTTACATTTCCATTGGATCGTGCCGGCTACATGCAAGCTCAGAGTGTCAGTGGAAGTCCACGGGGAGCAGTTGTTTTCATTCGTTTTTGTCAAATGGGATTTGGTATGGTTATGAATGTACGCGTATATATAATTATAAATTTTCAATTTTTAACAAACTTTTCCAGCTGACAGGCTTGCGGGTTTCACACCGTTAATATACTTTGTCAAAATAGAATCAAACAATTGATAATCTTGCAGCTTATCAAAGAATTACAAACATACATGTATTATGCATCAAAATGTTCCTTGCAACTTTCCACACCATAAATTAAAGACAATAGTATCGTCATGAATGCGAAAATTTTGAGAATATTGCCATGGCGCCCAGCTACTAGCTGCTATATCAACGCGCCAACAGACTGATCATCCCCGTTGTACCACTGTGCGTGATGCCTGGTGATGCCAATGCTGATCATGCATACATGTGTGCCGTGATAATATTAATATGACCTCAAACTATACATTTTTTCACGGTCATGGCAAAATCTGCTTTTCTGGTTTGCAAAATTTTTGAAAATACACCTTGCGTCCCTTGCTATCAATGTCATATTTTATGTGCACTCACCATGTTACCTCAGCGCAAGCATTATAACCTGCCCACTTATATCCTTTCGCCTACAAACTGGAATTGGATTTCTTTCCAGAAATTGTATACAATTATATGGAGCACGTAAAAATATGCATGGATAAACCAGTAACAATGATAGCTGAATGAAATATAAACATGTGCACTAACAGGAAAAGCTTATATGAGATTAGCTCACAAACTCTCATAAGTACCGTGTACCTCATGTAACCATTAATGATTTAAATAAATTTACATAAATTGATTGGTTCAGTTTGGTCATCAGTATCCATAAGAATTTTTTTATTTGTGACAATTGCATAGGTCTAACAATTACTTTTTCATTCAGCAACCTTTACCTAGTATTTTCAAAGAAATTGCATAAAAACAACACATGAAATCCATCTGAGCTTCCACTTCAACGTCACACAAGTTCAACTTTATTCCCAAAATTGTAAAAATACAGTTACACTGCCCCCCCCCCCCCCCCCCCCAAAAAAGCATCAAGCGGCTGAGAATACAGAATACCGATATGTACAGTGACAGGAAATTTTTCTGCCATCGAAATTCATAGGCATCATGATATGATTCGCACATGAAACCGTCAATAATCTGGATAAATTGACAGATTGGTGAGTTCTACCTGATCAATTCATAAAGTTTTTGAATTTATGACAGCTGGGTCTAATAATGGCCATTTCATGCAGAAAATTGCTTCTTTCATTCTTAAAGGAATTACAATGGAGTTAAAAATGAAACTCATCCAGTACTTTTGAGTCACATAGATTACATATCATATTTTTTCTAGGTATGTTCTCATATTGCAGTCAGGCTACAGGTAGTTTATGATTATCTGTTTTGAATTTACATATACATGGTCGTATTGCATGACATTTCACATATCAATAAGATATTTTTCAACACAAAAATTGTCTTTGTAAATTGTATCGTTAAAACACCTTTCATTTTCGTATACCTGTGAGTGCTATTTCTGTTTTGTATTGGTAACCTAAATTTGATAGCAATTTAGAATCATTTCACATTTACTTTTTCATTTTGCCACATATATTTGTCATACCAAGATCATTAATCCAATTTTTAATAGTTGATATTCACTTTGTCCTATATTTCTTTCTAATGCAGAGCATATAATAGCCCATAAATTGTATTTCAGATTTTTTTCTGATTTTTCATTTAGAATCTTGGCCTCATAATGGAGGTATTAACGAGATAATATGTCAATGGCCTAAAAAACAAACACTCCACATTGTATGTTGACATTTGCCTAATTCCCCATAAAAGGGGGGGGGGGGGTGTAATTGCCGAAAGCAACAGAAAGCGACCAAAAGCAACCTATTTTAGATACACACTTAAGGTAGAACGTGATTTCGCTTGCCGATTATTTTCATATGAACCCACAATTTCCTCTGTTTGTATTATCCAACTTGAAAAAATGCACACGGACCTGCATTTTCTTATTTTTAAACATTAAGGAGCTATAATGAACATAAAGACGTATAAAAGTGAAAAACTCGCTCATAATGCTAAACTTGAAGTTGGCAAACCGCTGTGGCTGCTGACAGTGCTGTGGTCGAGCTTGAAGGAATTATCTTCCAAAGGTCGAGTTTGTGTATTCCGCACAATAAGCTTCAACAATACGTAGACTTAGTAGTAAATCGCCAGTGTTGGATAAAATGATCGGAGGTTCAATACAACAATAACAGGAATTTCAGGTTAAAACACGTAAGTATTCATGAACATAATCGCCATCTTCATTCACTGTGTGCCTAGCAGGTATGCATTTTGTTGATGGTCCCATTACAAAAGTCAAAGGTCCTGGATCTGCTATGCAGGCAATTTGGGCCGGATAAGTATGTATCTATCTATCTGGTTGCAGTTTCACTAAAAGTTCTTCTTCTTCTTCTTCTTCTTCTTCTTCTTCTTCTTCTTCTTCTTCTTCTTCTTCTTCTTCTTCTTCTTCTCCTTCTTCTCCTCCTCCTCCTCCTCCTCCTCCTCCTCCTCCTCCTCCTCCTCCTCCTCCTCCTCCTCCTCCTCCTTCTTCTTCTTCTTCTTCTTCTTCTTCTTCTTCTTCTTCTTCTTCTTCTTCTTCTTCTTCTTCTTCTTCTTCTTCTTCTTCTTCTTCTTCTTCTTCTTCTTCTTCTTCTTCTTCTTCTTCTTCTACCCCCCCCCACCATGATCAACCATATTTTGTCAAGTAGAGAACAGTTCTTGAAATTGCTCCTACAGTGTAAAAGCTGCTGAGATAGATTTATGGGTGTGATGTCTGTATGCTCCTTTTTTTCGTGCTTCTTGAGGCCCGGATAGCTCCAGTGGGAAGGGGGGGGGGGGAGGAGTACTTCCATGTAGGATTGTACTGGGTATGTGGCGCGGGAAAGGCCCTGTTTCATTTCTCCCAGGGTTAGAAAAGGCCCCCCCCCCCAAAAAAAAAGAAAAAAAAAAAGAAAAACATGTACACAGCTGGATTAGGATAAGGATAACAATTAGGATGCACCAATGCAGCACTCCTTTCAACACATTACAGGATTAAGAAAGGGTACTTTTTGACATCTGATGTAGGATTAAGATAGGGTATTGTGTAAAAATGTCCGAGGCACGCACCCACCCTGATGTTGAGTATGTGCCCCCCCCCCCCCCCCGCAATGCTCCTGGATATATTTTATTCTAGTAGGATAACATTCATGCTTCTAGGTAGATTTGTAGGGTGGTAGTGTCCGTCTGATCCTTTTTTCTGCGTTCCATGCAGCCAAGATAATTTTTGTGCTCGCAGATAGATTTATGGGCGTTATGTCTGCATGGACCCTTTTCTGTATTTTATGCAGCCGGGATAAATTTTATGCTCCCGGGCAGATTGGATTCCAGTAGGATAACATGGAGGCTCACAGAGATGTTTGTTGGGTGATGATTTGTGTCTGGTCCTTGTAATTGTTATGTTTGATTTTGCGCTCCTGGATAGATTAGATTCAAACAGGACAACATTCATGCTCCTAGAAAGATTTGTGGGGTGGTGGTGTCTGTCTGGTTCTTTTCTCGTTGTTTCATGTGGCCAGGATAATGTAAATGCTCCTAGATAGATTTGATTCCGGTAGGATAATAATGCATGCTCCTAGATAGATGTGTGGTGATGTCTGTATGGTAATATATTCTTCTGTGTAGTGTGGCCAGGATAACTTTGCTGAATATTTAGCTGAGACAAAAAGCCGCCACTCAGAGAGACGTGTACGGGTAAAAGGCTCCGAAACATGTTGAGTAGTTACCCGCTGAAGACCATTTTGTTTTTGGGGGCTGATACAGCCTATGTCAAAATTTTATAGTGGAACGTGTGCAATATGGACAATAGTAATTCCATATGTATATAGATTAGACAGGGACGGGTTAGCTCATGGAGAGTAAAGAGTTCGGACGGCGGAATCGGGTACTGACTACCAGGAAGTGGTTCTGGGCAAAAAGACACAAATACAATTAAATGCTCCTGGATATATTCGATTCAAGTAGCGAACCATTCATGCTCCTAGAATCAGAATCAGAATCAGAATATGTTTATTTGACATAAGGACTACACTGTGAAACAGAACAAATAAAAAACATATAGTGCAAATAACTGTGCTTAACAAAATAAAACGTAAATACAACAAAATTGAGTCAGGATGATCCCAGCTAAGGATGAAGAAACCCGCTATCGCTGGGGCCACCTAGGGAGATAAAAAGAATTTAGATTACAGCATTTGTCACGAGGTTAACATAATTACTAAAACATTACTAGCCACAAAATTCACCTATTACATACATCACAATTTGTTCTGGTACATTCATTATTGTAATTATTGATATAATAACACTTTGCGTAATGTGAGAAACCATAATACGAATGTGTGTGAATTTTGTCCTTAATACATGGGGGAGTGTTTTGCAATAAGAGAGGAATATAATACCTGATAGAAGTTTTTACTGTTGTTTTCCTTGATACTAGAATTCTGGGATTTTTACTAAGGCGGGTAAAATGTGAATGAGTAGCAGAGGGCAGTTCAAACATATCAAGAAAAAAGCTAGGTACTTCATTTTTTGAATATTTGTAGTAAAATTTAAGTGCTTTTAAACGTAGAAGGTCCTGAAGTTTCAAAAGTTTTGTGTCGCTTAAAAAGGGGATCAGTATGTGCATTATATCCAGCACCCTATACTTTACCAGAACATATTGTTCCAAAAGGCTGACTGCCTTGCGTACCCCACCCTATACCTTACCAAAGCATATTGTTTCAAAAGGCTGACTGCCTTGCGTACCTCACCCTATACTTTACCAGAACATATTGTTCCAAAAGGCTGACTGCCTTGTGTACCCCACCCTATACCTTACCAGAGCAGTATTGTTCCAAAAGGCCGACTGCCTTGCGTACCCCACCCTATATCTTATCAGAGCACATTCTTCCCGAAGGCCGACTGCCTTGCATACGCCACCCTATATCTACATGTTTCATATTTCTACAATTTTTGTCGACATGCAAGCAACATGGTCATCTCCATTGACTTGGTTTGGTTTAAGCATATTCTATTAAGTAATTAGAGAAAAAAGCTTCGCCCTACACAAACTCCGTTGATTTACACGTTAATTCCACGCAGATTTATTGACAAAATTGCAATTTGATCTCCCCTGATTAGATGATAAGCCAGTTATGCTGAATTTTCTACCTTCGTCTTTCTTCACACGGTGTGATTTTATTCATATATTTACATTTTTATTTCTTTTACTTTTTTATTTATTTATTTTTTCTTTTGAAAATAAATAAAAAATGTGAGTGTAGTTACTTTTGCGAAAGAGTCGTAATAGTGTTCCACAGCTGCTTTCCACATTACACTGTGAATTATTAAACATTTCGGCAGTTCAAAAGCCAGTGATGATTTATATATTCCATGTGTGTCCGTGCTGCGCCAAAATAGTAATTTGCAATATGAATGTCAGATGTAATATTTAACCTCATTTATCTAATTCAGTGCGTCTCATTTCACGCAACAAAATAAAATGTTTTGCTGCATTTTAACCTTCGTCCTGGGTACGTTTTTGGCGCCCATCTCATTACGAATAAAATGTTGTAGCAGCACCATTAGCGCAGCTTGCATCATACATGAAGAAACTTGGAAACCATCTTTAGGGTGCATAACTGTAAAATGACTTAATTTATTGCGTCTGATTTTTCACGGTTTCTGTTTTTCGGGCCTTTTAAGCTGTAAGTTGTAATGATAGAATTTTGGACACTGTTTCTCTCAAACCTATATATTATAACGCTATTTCATTGTGGTTTTATTCTCACGGTTTAGTGCCGTCGGCGAAAACATAATCGTAGAAGGAAAATGAACAACCTGTCAGGACAAACTTAAAAATTTTACAACTTTTTATTTATGCTATTTCAGG
Organism: Hermodice carunculata; assembly: GCA_964020975.1. Classification (NCBI taxonomy): domain Eukaryota; kingdom Metazoa; phylum Annelida; class Polychaeta; order Eunicida; family Amphinomidae; genus Hermodice; species Hermodice carunculata. Next base: position 34,569 of record CAXHWN010002662.1, on the reverse strand, counting down.
ACTAACCATTGAATTCGATTCCCGGACATGGATATATATTTTAAATTTCTTCTGATTTCAACTGGAAAAAAAACAATTTTGTGTAACTTCTGCCCGCAAAATTTTTGAAAATCCTACCAAGTCAGAAAGAATACTATAAAATCTAAAAAAAATTCCAATGCCGCAAAAAAACTCTATGGATACAAATCTATGGATATGTAGTGATCAGAAAATATATAAATTTAATGTACTTGTGAAAAAATTAAATGGGTAATTGCGATCCAAAGTTACCAGTCTCACGGCGCACTAGCTTCACAGCTTCCACCTTAAGCTCCACAGTGATCCAATTGTGGTCGCTCCTTATATCTAACCTGCCGTCCTCATCAGTTTCACATTTCTGACTCATTTGTGGTTTTAAACCGGTCCTTTTTTTGACAATGACAATGACAATGACAATGAAGTGTATTCCATAAATTGTACAAATACAATTATAAGGAAAACAAACATGCAATCCAGTATATAAGACGGCAGTGCAATTTTCTGAAATACAGTGAAAGAAAGCATACCACACATAGTTGTAGTGACACCAACATAACATAAGATCACCTCATGAAATTATTAATTATTCTAATGAACTTACAGAGATTTGATAACTCTGGAATGTTATTTGAACACATAAGATTTCTGAATTTATAGCAGTTTGGCCTAGTTCTATACCTTGTTTTCATTAACTTCTTTCTATCATTAGTAAAAAAACGGACAATTAAAAAGGACATGGAATTCATCGCCTACTTCAATATCACATATATTACAGATTCTCTCTTCTCGAAGTATGTCTTCATATTGTAATTTAACTGCTGGAAGTTTATGATTATTAGTTCTGAATTTACACAACAAGCTAACATAAGCCCTAGGAAGATCAATAAGATAATTTTCAAAACCAAAAGATTCTTTAGACATACTATAATTAACACAACTGTCATGTCCATATACATGTGAAAGCCATTTTTGCTTATAATGGTCTTCAAGTATTAGTTTAACAGCATTTAAAAATCATTTGATGTTAACTTTCTGGTTTAACCAAATATTTGTCATACCTAATTCACCATACACCATGCAGCTTGGAGATCTCCGTTTCAACCCAAATACTAATTTGTAATATTTTAACTGCAATCTATTAATAATTACATTTTGGGATGGACCCCAAACTTCAGAACCATATAAAATAATTGGCAAGATAATACTGTCAAATAGTTGTAGTTGCAAATCAACTGGTAGCATGAGATTTCTGCTCCTATTTAATACTACATAGTACATGGGAACAGTTAATTGAAATTGGGGAGGTTGATGAGAATGAATACCTAGGTGTTAAGATAAAAACAACAGGTAAAGGCATGTTCAGATATCAGGTGGAGAAGATTAAACAGAAAGTGAACCGTACAAAAGGAATGATTAAAGCTACTGCACTGAACAGTTTCAACAGAGCATACACAGCAAGGGTATTATGGGATAGAGTTGCAATACCAGGGATGATATATGGCTTAGATGTGATTTCAATAAGTGAAGGAGATATCCACGGAATGGAGAAAGTACAGAATGAGATGAGGAAATGGATACTGGGAGCACCACCATGTGCAGCAACAGAAGCAGTCCTAGGAGAGTTGGGATGGAATAAAATTACAGACAGAATTGCCAAAGCAAAGCTTAAGTACTGGAGGTATTTATAATCAGTAAATGATGACAGGTGGTGCAGGAAGGTTTACAATGAAGTAGTCAAGGAACAAACAAGATGGGTCAAAGATATAAATAAGTTGGCAGAGAGATACGAATTGAAAGGATGTGATGAGGTTGAAAACTGGAAAGTGTATATGGGTAGGACTGTTACAGAGGGCTGGAAGGAAGACTGGAAAAGAGGTGTCAGGGAAAAGAGTACATTAAAAGCATACAAGGTACTAGAAAAACCAAAGAAAAGTGTGTGTTGGGATGGAGGGAAGGGATCCATGCTTCTTTTTCAAAGTAGGGCAGGAGTAATCAATCTAGAAAAAAGAAAACAGAAGTGGACGACAGGTAGTAATGGTAAATGTAAGGTATGTAGACAAGAGGCAGATGAGACAGTGGATCCCTGGCAGTTGTGGTGTGATGCATGTAGAGAGATAAGAGAAGAATTTTTCAGAAAGTGGCACAGGGAAGACTATAATATCAAGGGTCTAGAAGAGGTTCAGTGTTTAGAGGAAGAGGAACGAGTAGCATGGGTTTTAGGTTTGAAGGGTGGCTTTCTGGGAGGCAGGAAAGGCACTAAAAGTGTACAGGACTACCTGGTGTGGTGCTGGGAGAAAAGAAATGAATTGATAGGGCTTGATAGCAACAGGGTGAATTAGAATCTTAGATGCAGGGAGGAGAGGGAATGGTGGTAGCCCTTAAAAGGGCTCCCATGGGACCCCTCCCCCCCCATGGGAAATGCCTGAGCCTTAGAGGCGGGGATAGGGTGTATGAGGGAAGGTTTTTCTGTCTTTTTATGGGGGGGGGGGAGGGCTACAAGCGATGAGTGTTGGGGGATATATCCAGGGCCAGGAGCCCACCACAGCTGTGAGAGAGTGTGTGGTGGACTCTTTGCCTCGGCTCTGGTCCTGGTAAACATGGCAGCATGAGCTGATTAGGATAACCATGGTTTCCTCCATCTCATCATCATTTTTTTTCCGGCCACCTGTGTCACACAGGACCGCGGCGCATATGCGGAGAGCTACAGTATTGTCGGATCCGCACATCCGGGAATCTTAATTAGTTTACATGCCCGCGTGACTTGGTGAATCTCCCTGAAAGCGTCTGTGGATACCCATTCAATGCAGGCTAAGCGTTACCCGAAAACCAGCGCTAAAACCCCAAGTTATGATCGTCAAAATCTCTCAAATTTTTTATTCAGTGGCAGAATTCGGCAAAATGATGCTGCCTTCAGAGTTATTTTGTTGATTTGCGGTCGACAACATGGATATAATTTTTGATAAAAATGTCTTATTTTACATGGGACTATATGCGATGTGAAGCGTGTTTTCACAGGGCCCGCTCATTTGCATAACAACAGCAGTCAGCTGATAAGCAGCTTATGACGCGTTGGCGGTTCCGAGAATTATTACATACATTCTCGCAGTGACTTTCGGATCTAACTGGTACTAACTGTGACGTAGCTGTTCTCGATTTTGCCATTTTCTGCACATGTCATGGCCCGTTGTGCTGACAAAACCTTGCAACAAATCGGAAAGTGAAAGCTGTAGTTTCTAAATTGTGACAGACCTCGTTGGTGCTGTCAGCTTATTTCTTATGTTGATAAGCACTTGTTTACAGCTGTACCAGAGACCTGCGGCCAAAAGAGGACAGGGCAAAGACTCAAAATTAGGCTGGTGACCCTGCTCGTGTGACATTGAACTCTTGCGCTATTTGGAAGTATAAGTGGGAGGTGACACCTTGTTAATCAGGGACCTGTCCAGAATGCCGACGACTGTACCATACGGGGAACTGATTGGGATTGCAGTAGATGCTGGGGTGTTGGCATTGTCTTATAAAGTGTACAGAGACAGTGTCAAAGCGTCAGTAGGAATCAAAGTAAGCTGGATAGTAATACTGGTAGTAGCCCAATTTCTGAGGCATCGACGGTGTTGTTTTTATATGGGCACCATCTCCGGCTCATAAAAGGTTGCCTGTTTCACGCAGACCTTTCAATAAATACCTCAACTGCATGATATACATAAATGTTCCTGTCCAGTGTCTCATATTTATGGGTTCCTTGAAAGTCTGTCATTCATGTTGCATTTTGGTAAAGTTTCATGACATAGGGAACAAGATATTGACTTCGCTTTCTGTGCCGCTGATAGAATACATGTGCGAGTATTCTCGGATCCGCACATCCACTGATCCAGGAATCTTAGTTTACATGCCGGCGTTACGCGGTGAATCTCCCTGAAAGCGTCTGTGGATCGCCATTCAATGCATGCTAAGCGTTGCCCGAAAACCAGCGCTAAAACCCCAAGTTATGATAGTCAAAATCTCTCCAATTTTTTATTCAGTAGCAGAATTCGGCAAAATGATGCTGCCTTCAGAGTTATTTTGTTGATTTGCGGTCGACAACATGGATATGATTTTGGATAAAAGTGTCTTGTTTTACATGGGACCATATGCGATGTGAAATGTGTTTTCACAGGGCCCGCTCATTTGCATAACAACAGCAGTCGGCTGATAAGCAGCTTATGACGCGTTGGCGGATCCTAGAATACAAGAACAATATATATAATCTGTATTCGTATATTAAAAGACACAATGATACACAAGATATGTCAATGGAATATGTACAGATGAACCAAAATGAAATATCTCTGTCTGTTAGAATAGGAGAAAAAAAAGCACAATGAGTCGATACCCTAGCTCGTGCAGATGTCATTGATCATAGCAACAATTTCATCCTCTGACAAAATAAACTCACCAAAACCATCATGAATGCCGACAAGTTCTTTTACAATATTTGCATGGGTCTTGGTGATTTGGTCGAGTGATCGAAAGCATTCACTTTTAACCTTGTGAACCTTTAACGTTGTAAACATACTGTATTGTGACTGCGGAAACTGAACATTCCTGCCACAAACTCACCAGGGATTATGCATAGACAATCGGGCAGCAGTTTTCACAATGTCTGTATCATGATTAACTACATTTGTAAAAAAAGTTAACGAATCTTTTTTCAATCTGTAACTCGAGCGGCAAACTATCTGCTATACAAGCTAAAATGTTTCTGTGTGTCATGTTAGACAGTTACCCTATTACCTTTAACACTTTTCTCCAAGCCACACCTATGTCAATTAGTTTCTTACCATCAAGAGACCACAAAGGAGAACCATAATAACTAGTACAGTATTGCTTAAAAAGTTTACATTTCAGGAATGACGTAAAATATGGCCAAAGTCAGATATTAAATTGAGACCAAAAGGCCCTCAGAGCTGCACTCACAATGCTATTTTTGTTAGAAGTGGAAATAACATGACCTAAATGAACTGCTTCCTCCACAAGTTTTACGAAATCACCATTCACAAATACAATAAAGTTTAACTTATGTGAAGTAGGGGTTTTGGAAAAAAGCAGCTTACTCTTTGAACTATTAAACTTTACATTAAACTCACAAGCAAAATCATCACATATTTGAACCATCTTTCTTAAAGCATGTACAGAGGGGGCCAGTAGTGTAAGGTCATCTGCATAGGATCTAGCCCCTGCATACGAATTACGTATGTGACACCCAAGGCCCCCGTCCTCCAGTCTTGGGAGCAAGGCAGCCATATATACAGCGAAATGGACAGGCGATAAAACACCACCCTGTTTAACACCATTACTTACACAGAATTTATCAGATATAGCAGTGCCCCATTTTACCTGTAAAGTTTGATTTGTATACAAAGTAATCAGAAGTCTAAGTATCAATGGAGACATATATAAATTCCCGAAAAAGTTTACTGTAATGAACTCGATCAAAAGCTTTTGTAGCGTCGAGAAGTAATACAAAAGCATTAGAACCTTTACTATTATAAGAACTTATTGTTTCAAGCAATGTGAAAGTACACTGCATGGTCGAGACTCCGGCTTTAAATCCAAACTGAAGCTGATTACTCATAAGTACACTTTGTTCCTTCTGTATAATGATTAAGTCTAAAACTTTCCTAGCAATGCTGCTTAAAGCAATTGCACGATGATTTTCAGAATTATTGGCAGGCTTCCTTTTGTTCTTAGGAATAGGTACCATTGTGCCACTGATCATAGAGCTAGGGCAGACTCCATGTATCAGCATAGCATTAAAAATTTAATGGCTTAATTTGCCTGTTAATAGCTGAATACACAAGTCACGCCCCAGTGGTGCTGCCTGATGTCCTGCAAGGGTGTGGGTACTTTACGAAGAAATACACTAGGAATATGTTCATTTTCCCTAAAAACTGACCACAGAAACCAGGGATACACTTTGTATGAATAATGCTGCAAAGAAAGTTTTTCAGTCATACTTAGTGCTTTACATACTCAAATTATGAAATGCCCAGTCAATGATGGAATACATACTTTATTCAAATTTATCAAAGTTTGCAGGCCTTTTTATTGTTCTTCATGTTCACTAATGCATTTCATGCACATACACTATACCGCCCTCACATCATGACCGCTGCCATTGCCTTGCAACAATAAAGATCGCGCCTGCGTGTAACTTGCATGCATGTTGTGCTCTCGCGCGAACGTGCGATATTGAATGGTTTTGCGCATGCATGACACAAATGCATGTCCTTACCCACAGGAAAATTCAGCCATGTGTAAAGGGAACACATAGAAATGTTTATTTGGGGTCACACATGTGCAGGCTAAATTCTTGCACGGCAATGGCAGCGGTCACGATTTGGGGGCGGAATTTTATCAGAAATCGAAGTCAATATCTTGTTCCCCATGTCATGAAACTTTACCAAAATGCAACATGAATCACACATACTTTCAAGGAACCTATTAATATGAGACACTGGACAGGAACATTTATCGATAGATATCATGCAGTTGAGGTATTTATTGAAAGGTCTGCGTGAAGTATGGTAACCATATCAAAAAAAAATCGTTGATGCCTCAGAAATGGGACTATACTGGGAGGTAATCCTGAACTGTGGCACTCTGCTTATTTACCCTGGTCCTGTATCCTATTGCTATCTGATACAGGCAACCCAGGGGCGGTGGGGTGGGGTGTGGGGAATCCCCCTGACCCTACCCCCGCCTAAAAATTTCTAAGGCTCAGGCTTTTCCCATGTGTTATGCACACAGTCATGGGAGCCTTAATATTATAAACATTACCTCTTTTCCCTTTGTTCTGGCTTCCCAAAAACCTGTTGCTCTGATTAACTTTGTTATTTTGGCGATACCCACTTAATCATGCACAGATGAAATGGAGCTTACACCTTTGCACATAGTAGTGAATTATTATATATTATCTGACATACTTAAGAGACCAGTCCAAGTTAATGTGGCCACATATCTGGCCACATACATTATTTGTGGCCACTAAAATTTTGATTCTTTGAGCAATTTGAATAGGTTCTTCTGCATGTTCACTGTTGACTGGTGCTGTTTTGCGATCATAAATGGCCGTGTTTTCCCACCTCTAGTAGGTTCACCGTGTTGTTTTTAGTACTTGTACGAATTCCACAAAGTCCAATTTACCTATTTAATCCTTCATCCTGACAGGATGATTAAATGTGCCGTTATATAATTGATCCATTGCATTTGCAAGGCATATACCTGCTCAATGCATCCCACACAGCTGCTCGATGTATGCTTCATAACCCCCCTTTCTTTGCCTCGCGTATGAATATAATCATGTCTTGAATGGCTGCATTATTGACACAGTGCAATGACGTGTCACATTACATAATTATGCCATTTCTCTGCATGACACCTGAGGCATCACAGTGTCACTATCAATGTCATTTTAACAAGCTGTCAACAACTTTGATCATCTTTCTCAAATTTTCACCAAGTATGATCCATCAATATGTGTTAAGGAATGACATTCAAGACATTATTGGTGATGGGAGATTATGGCCTAAAGAAAAATGCCCCATATTTTGGACACAGAATTCAAAGCATTGGAAATGCACATTGGCAGCAACATTTGGTTTTGTCAATGGCTTAAAATTGTATCCAGCTGTGTTAATGGAGTGGGCTGACATAACTGGATTATGCTGTGACAGGGCTGCAGAAAATCATGGCGAGACCTTATTTAGGCTGTTTGAAAGTGTCAGAAATTACTGCTTATATGCCCTCAACGTATCCCTGAACCAGTAGCAGTATTTAGATGGTTCAGTGAGGCACCATGTTCATGCATCAAAAAGAAAATAACTCAACTTTTGAAGCCATTACATAGCCCTAGGCCTACCTGAAACATTGACTGGCATATATATTATGTAAAAGGAAGTCAATAAATCTAACATTTATTCAGTACAAATATCAATCAGCACATATATTTATGAGTTATCTTTCTTGAGTCCTCTCACCATAACATATACTGTACAGGTTGACAACAATATGGCGCGTCAAACCTTGGGAGTTCCATTCATTTTCAAGAAATACAACCAAAACTTACCTTCAGTAAAAATCTATCTTCCAGACCCTGCAGACAAAACTTTGTATTGGCCTTTTCATTTCCATGATGGTTTCTGCCATGCATGTTTCTCACCATCCCATGTCATGATTGTTTCAAGTTCATTGTTGTTGACTTCATGGCAAAACTAGAAAGAGTACCTGCCAGAATCAGTGTTTCATTTCAAGGGCAGCACTGACACTGCACACATCTATTATTCCTTTCGCTTACACTATCAGAAGCCAGTGAACTATGATTTCACGCACAGAAACTTTCTAAATATCTTGGTAGTGCACCCATACCACAACCTTTACAGGTGGCCCCACCAAACCTTCCGATATGTCTCCAGTCATGTTGATTTTGTTCATTTTCTGGAACACATCCTGGGAGAAAGTGTGGCCCTTTGAGAGCAGGAAATAGAAGGCAGGCATCCAGGCCATGGTATATGCGGCAGGGACAATACTATTATCGAAGAGCCCATGAAGACGCAAGTTGACCAGGTGATATGGCTGCTGCCAGCAGGCCTACCAGTACTGCTTCTTCCCCCACTGAGAGCAGTGCTGATAGTCGGGAGATTAATCAACCAATGTACATATCTGAGAGCTAGGCTATTGTGGTGTCTGATTAGGAGTCCAAGGTTGCAGGTTGATGTGAGGAATTTTCCTCCGATCTCCACCCCTGGAGCCTGCTAGATTTGACCTATTATGACAGTTATAGGAGCTATCAGATGTACAGGAGATAATTGTTAAGGAAATGGCAACGGAAACTCGGATTCTTCAGATTCAATAGTCTTTGACAAAAAAGCAAAAATGCCAAAATTTGAAGAAAAATACAATTGATCAGAGCGGATTAATACATTTAATATAGGCTTATATTGTGTTATGCTCTGCATGTGCAAACAGCCTGATATTGTGGAATTTTCGGAGTACCTGAAACTAAGGTCTACAGACTCTGATACCTGAACATGTTGAAAGAGCCCTGAAAACTTATGTTGTTAAACACTCCTGTCAAATTAGGAACATCTATCAAAACATTGGAAAATCTATATACATTGTCATACATTTATTCATGTTGAACATGTATATACACGTTCATGTATTAATCTTAAATGAGTGTCTTGGTGCAGCAAGTGATCTGGCAATGTCCAAATTCGGAACATATATTAAAATCTATATACCTTGTCATAGATATATTTATTCGTGTTGAATTTGCACTAATAATCAATAGGTGGCTTTTGGCGCAGCAACTAATCTGGCAATCCTGTGTTCTCACAAAGGTAGGTGGTAATCAGTTCTACAAGCCTATCAAATATGTTGGGCCCTTGTTATTCCATTGCCATGCTGTTTCGTCATTGTGAGCTTCCTCCGATTAGGATGCACACCATGCATAGCTTTAAGTGATGTTTTTACATTTCTCCAAAAGCCATTAATTGTTTGGGTGTGTGCACGTGGTGCTGGATATGCAGAGTTTTCTTTGTGGACTACAGTTTTGTGTGTGTAATATGAATACTGCAATGTGCAGTCCAGTCATTACTGATTATTTTGGTGGTGGAGCAATTTACTGCTTTTCATGGTCAGCTCTGGTGTACTGTGATTTTCAACATGAAATATGGTCACTTTGTATCTCAGCTGACTTGTCAGTCAGCTGAGCTTTTGTGAGGGTCTGTCATGGTTCATCCATCCATTCATATATTGCCGACCTTTATTTACATTATTATGAATCAAAATGGATGGAAGAATTAGCAAAAACAAACTTTACAGCTGCAAGAAGATCATATTCTCACACAAGAAGATTTATAGATGACCTATGCCCTTTAAACAATGGAGATGAAATAAAGGGGAATTGGAAAAACATATATCCCAAAGAACTAATATTAAATGTGGAAAATGAAAGTGATACAAAAACTACTTTCCTTGATCTGGATGTAGAAATAAAGAACAACCAGTATGTAACAAAAATATTTGACAAGAGAGACCACTTCAAATTTGATATTATTTCCTTCCCTGATCTGACAGGAAACATTCCAGAGAAACAAGCATGTGGAGTTTGTATCGGACAAGTGATACATATTGCTAGAAACACCACACTTTTTAGCGATTTTGTCAATAGAGTCAGAACAAGATTTTGTCAATAGAGTCAGCAAAAACTACAACACAAAGGTTATAAAAAACAAGAACTACACAAAACTATTGAAATGTTTCCAGAGATATGGCCAGATAACTAATAAATACAACACTAACTCAAGAACATTTGTCAAACTGTGTCAAGATGGAGCTTGAAATGACAAAGTGTAGTCCTCAAACTGTTTTGAGTGGTACCCGGGGTGAAGTATACTTAACCCACCTAGAGAATTTTCTCTAGTCCGCCTTAAGTGGGAAAACCCTGATCATACTTACCTTTTTGCAAGATTTCTTTCTTTTCAATCTTCATCCATTATAGTGGAAGAGGTGGCTTCCAGCTAATACCTTAGAACACTTCACCTCCTAACACCTCTAGTCAACTTTATGGTGCTCAAAATTGTATTACTATTGACCTGTTTATACCAGTGTCCGTATGGTGGAATAGTGTATGAAGCTTTTAAGTTTCCATCGTCTGTCCACAATTGTCATTTTGGACTTCTTCTCAAAAACATCTGCCAGATTCACTTCAAACTAAGTGGGAATGTGCCTCGGATGGGTCTCTATCAAATTGTTCAAATGGTCATGCTCCATTGATTTTTGGATTTTTAGTGAATGTTTTTGTTCTCTTTTGGGGCAATCGTTAAAAAATCTGCTTCTCTGTAACCGCTCTCCCTATTGCTTTGATATCACACAGGAACACTCCTAGGGACTCCTAGTTTTTAATTTGTTCACCAGGTGGTGCTGCAATTCTTTTAGGCATGCCTCATCTGTCTGTCTGTCCATCGTCCATCTGTTATCTCCCTCCACAATTCATATTTCCGACTTCTTCTCCAAAACCACTGGCCAGATCCACTTCAAACTATGTGGGGATGTGCCTTGGGTGGGTCTCTACCAAGTTTTTTCAAATGGTCACAGTCCAATGATTTTTGGATTTTAAATGAATTATTTTGTTCATTTTTGGGGAAATCTTACAAAATCGTGTATAGGGACACTCTTGGGGACCCACAGACCTTAAGGTGTTCAACAGGTGGCGCTGCATATTTTTTCTATTTTTTTATGAATTTTCGTGCATTTTTGCTATTTTTGACTTCTTCTCCAAACCATTTCTCAGATTGTGCTGAAACTTGGTGGATATGTTTTTTTGTGGAAGGGTCACACAAGGTTGTTCACCAGGTGGTGTTGCTGTGGATCCCTGATTTTTAACAAATTTTTCAATTCGGATACTTGTTGGTTGATGTATATATTCTTGTTGTTTACTATGTAAGTCAATGGGGATTGCAATGGTAGTTTACATTTTCGACCTCATCTGAAAACGTTGGCCAGATTCACTTTAAACTTGGTGGGGATGTGTCTTGGGTGGGTTTCTACCAAGTTTTATTCAAATGGTCACAGTCCAGTGATTTTGGGGTTTTCTAGGAATTTTTCTTGTTGATTTTACATGCCTATTGGCTACCATGCAAGTCAGTGGGTATTGTAAAGTCATCAGGGTTTGCAATGCTAATTGACAAGTTTTTACTTTTCTGCGAAACCATCAGCTAGATGTTTTCACTTCAAACTTGACGGGGGTGTTCCTTGGGTAGGTATCCACCAAATTTGTTCAAATGGTCACAGTCCAATGATTTTTGCAATTTTTTATGATTTTTTTTCTCAATTTTTGGCCAAATCTTCAAGTCTTTATCCTTGTATATACTCAGCAAATTGCTTTGAAATGCATAGGGACACACTTCTGTTTATGAGGGTGATACATGTACAGTAGGTCAGTGACCTTAACCTCATTTCCAAGGTCACAGGGCGAGGTGCATGAAATTAACGGTTTACATGGTAACTTGAGAATTATTAAGGCTAGGACATCCGTATTGCACATGCTAGTTGTCCTGAATGAGGGCCAGACGTAGACTGTGGATGAGTGACCTTGACCTCATTCCCAAGGTCATAGGGCCACTTCCTCAAATTTTACTGTTCACCTGACAAGTTGAGAGCTATTTGTACTTGGACCTCGATGTTGACCATGATGGCTGTCCTGAGCAAAGGCCAGATTTAGACAGTATATGGGTGACCTTAACCTCATTCCCAAGGTCACTGGGACCCACACACATACTTAAATTTCACTTTTCACATTGTAACTTGAGAACTGTGGAAGGTAGGACTTTGATGTTGAACTTGTTGGTGATCCTCTATATAAGAAAGTTTGAGACTGTATATTAGTGACTTTGACCTCATTCTCAAGGTCACAGGGCCACTTACATTAATTTTACTGGTAGTGTGATAACCTGAGAACTATTTGTACTGTGACTTGATCTTGCACATGGTGATGGCCTCTATGAAAGTTATATTCAGAATAGGGCAGTGACCTTGACCTCATTTCCAAGGTCTTAGGGCAACTTAGTCAGCTGAGCACAGGACTGTCACAGTCCTCTTGTTTTATGATTTCTTTTTTGTGTGTTATTGCTATCTTTGACTTCTTTTTTCCAGAACCATCATTCAGATTTAGCTGAAACTGGCTGGATATGTTTCTTGTGGAAGGGTCAAACAAAGACATTCACTGGGTGGCACTGCTGTGGATTCTTGATTTTTAACATTTTTTTTCAAGTCGGGTACTTATTGGTTAATGCACCTTTCCTATTGATTAGTATGGAAGTCAATGAGCATTCTAATGGTAATTCACATTTTCAGCTTCTCCAAAATGGGCATCCAGATTGACTTCAAACTTGGTGGCAATGTATCTTGGGTGAATTTCTAGCAGGTTTGTCAAATGGTCATACTCCAGTGATTTTTGGATTTTTAATGATTTTTTTAGCTCAGCTGACTTGTCAGTCAGCTGAGCCTATCTTATGGTTCTCCTTCCGTCTGTCGTCCGTCAACAATTCACATTTCCAACTTCTCCGAAAATGTCAGCCAGATCCACTTCAAACTTGGTAGGGATGTTTCATGGGTTGGTGGTCTCTACCAAGTTTATTCAAATGGTCACTGTCTAGTGATTTTTGGATTTTTAATGATTTTTTTTTTGGTTCTTTTTTTGGGCAAATCTTAAAAAATCTTATTCTCCGAAACTGCTCTCCCAATTGCTTTGATATCACACTGGAATACTCCCTGGGACCCTTAGTTCTTAATTTGTTCACCAGATGGTACTGCAATTTTTTTCTAATTTTTCATGAAATTTTGTGTGTTATGGCTTTTTTTGATTTCATTCCAGAGCCGTCACTCAGATTAAGCTGAAACAAGGTGGGTATGTTCCTTGTTGAAGGGTCAAACAAAGTTGTTCACTATGTGGGAATCCTGCGGATTCTTGATTTTTAATGATTTTTTCAATTGGGGTACTTATCGGTCAATGCAGCTTTCCTATTGATTACTATGGAAGTCAAGGAGTAATCTAATGCTAATTCACATTTTGGACTTCTTCTCCAAAACCATCATCCAGATTACCTTCAAACATGGTGGCAATGTACCTTGGGTAGGTTTCTACCAGGTTTGTTCAAATTTATGGTCATGCTCCAGTGATTTTTTTTATTTTTAATAAAATTTTTTTGTTCCTTTTTTTTTTTGACAAATCTTAAAAAATTTTCTTCTCCGAAACTGCTTACCCAATTGCTTTGATATCACACAGGAGACACCTAGGGACTCCTTGTTCTCAATTTGATCACCAGGTGCCCCTGCACAATTTTCTATTTTTTATGATTTTTTTTTTGTGTTATAGCTATTTTCAACTTCTTCGCCAGAACCGTCACTCAGATTAAGCTTAAACGTGGTGGATATGTTCCTTGTGGAAGGGTCAAACAGTGTCGTTCACTATGTGGGAATGCAGCGGATTGGTGATGTTTAATGATTTTCAGTTTGGCTACTTTTCGGTAAATGCACCATTCCTATTGATAACCACGCAAGTCAGTGGGCATTCTAATGCTAATTTACATTTTCAACTTCTTCTCCAAAACCGTCATCTAGATTTACTTCATACTTGGTGGGGATGTACCTTGGGTGAGTGTCTACCAGGTTTGTTCCAATGGTCATGTTCCAATGATTTTTGGATTTTTTTATGATTTTTTTAAAAAAAATCTTTACAAAAGTTTTAAAAGGAAAGTTTAACATGGGAATTTCTTGTAATGGTTATAACTTATATAATTTTGGCCAGATTTACTTCAAACTTGGTGGGGTTGTGCCTTGGGTGGATCTCAACCAAGTTTGTTCAAATGGTCACGCTCTTTTGATTTTTGGATTTTTTATGAATTGTTTTGTTCTTTTTGAGGGCAAACCTTAAAAACTCTTCTCCTCTGAAACCGCTCACCCAATTGCTTTGATATCGTACATAGACACTCCCAGGGACACCTAGTTCCCAATTTGTTCACCAGGTGAGGCTGTAATTTTTCAAATTTTTTTATGAATTTTTTGTATGGTTTTGCTATTTTTACACTTGTTCTCAAAACCATCTCTCAGATTAAGCTGAAAGGTGATGGATATGTTCTTGTGGAAGGGTCAAACAAAGTTGTTAATAGGTGGCACTGCTTAGGATTCCTGATTTTAAGGATTTTCAGTTGGGGTACTTATCGGTCAATGCAGCATTCCTATTGATTACTATGTTAGTCAATGGGTATTCTAATGCTAATCCACGGGACAACTGACATGAAATTTACTGTTTATATGATAACTTGAGATCTGTTTTGAGTTAGTACGGTGATGCTGCACGTTAATGTTTCTGTATGAAGGTCATGCTTAGACAATACATGAATGACCTTGACCTCGTTTCTGGGGTCACAGTGCAACATACATGAATTTTACTCTTCATCATAACTTGAGATCTACTTGAACCTTGATGTTGCACATGTTAGTGTTCTGCCATAAAGGTCAGACTTACTCAGAACAAAGGTGACCTTGATCCTTTCCCAAGTTCATAGAGCTGCAAGTGTGATGAATGTCAAGATCAGCTGAGCATGTGCTGTTCACACAGCCCTTTTGGGGTTTTTTTTGGACAAATCTTAAAAAAATCTTTTCCACAACCGCTCATCCAATTGCTTTGATATTACATAAGAACACTCCTAGTTCTCAATTTGTTCACCAGGTGGTGATGCAAATTTTTTTTTCTAATTTGAAATTTTGTTATTTTCATTGCTTGTGATATTTCTGCAGATCCTCTACTCAGATTAATTCAAAACTTTGTGGATATGTTCCTTGTGAAAGGGTCAAGCAAAGATATTCACTAGGTAGCACTACTGTGGATTCCTTATTTTTTTTATGATATTTTTCAATTTGGGTACTTAACAGCAAATGCACCTTTTCTATTGCTTACTATGCAGGTCAATGGGCATTCTGATGCATTCTAATGGTAATTCACATTTTCAACTTCTCTGAAGAAATTGTCTATCAGATTCACTTTAAACTTGGTGGTAATGTACCTTGCGTGTGTCCCTACCAAGTTTTTTCAGATGGTCACGATCCAGTGAATTTGGGGTTTTTAAAATTTGTTTTTTTTTAATCTTTAAAAAAGTTTTAATAGGAATGTCTAACATGGGAATTTCTTGCAATGGTTACAATTGAAATAATTTTGGCCAGATTTGTGCCAAACTTGGTAGGGATTACCTTTTATAAGTGTCTACGTATTTTGTGCAAATGGTCATGCTCCAGTGATGTTAGACCTTGACCTCATTCCCAAGGTCACAGGACAACTGACGCAAAATTTACTGTTTACTTGATAACTTGAGATCCGTTTTGAGTTAGGACTGTGATAATAAGCTCTCTCAATCGCCACCGCTTCATGTTGGACACTTAACAGAACAGGATTCTCTACCATGTCCCTGATCATTGAGTCCCTGAACATGTTAATCCAGTCAATAATAGTTTTTTTAAGAAGTTCCCCTTCCAACATAGAGATTTGGTGACAGAATGCTACTATCAAATAGATACAGTATTGTGAAAATATTGTCAAGTGGCAGTCATTGTCGAGAAAAGAAACTGCCATATCTAATAGATTTCTCCTTGTGACATACTGTGTAACACATTCTTTCTGCATAAACTTTATGTTCCATCCATAATTGACATTCTATGCACATCATGCCATCTTTCAGTAAATATACTCTCCTCGTGAATTCAAGAGTTGATCTCCGGTTACTAAGGCCAGCCTTAAAAATATTTCTGTTTCGTATAACAGGGCCTTGAAAAATTTGATGAGGCAGGAAGGATTTTTTTTTTTTTTAAAACTTTTTTTAAACTTCACATACCTACCACGTATTACTGCAATATGGGCATCATGCTAGTACGAGGACTGATAGACTTAGTATTGATACAAGATAAACAAGATTCCAGGTTGAAAATTTTTTATGAAATCTGTATCAAAGCAAGAGACTCTTCCACAGATGAGGTCGTAGCAGGACAATATATGCTTCAGGCTGGTTTGCTGGCGCTGAGACAGAGTAGCCCTACTTTAAATACACCTCGGCTTGGCTTGCATTGGGGTGGGTCTTAAGCTATTTTAAACATGTACATGTACAGGGCTTCAAGAAACAAAGGATTAGCGTAATAATAAAGTTGCCCTTTTTGTAAAATATCACAGAAGAAAAAGAATAAGATATCAAATACAAATGTGTAGTTTTGATTTTCACTTGACAACAGCAGGGGAGGGGAGGGGTGTATGATGAGGGTTCAGAGTAAATATTACAAGTCATGAACACACCTCTTTTGTGTGTATGTGCAGGGACGTGGATTAAGAGTTTTATTGCTCCATGGTCAAGTCAGATTTAATCTCGGGCAAGTTAAAATTAATAGGTACTTGTTCGGTCGGGCAACCAACTTTCTTTTCGCTAGGAACTCTATTCCTGAAATTTAAATGACAGTTACAAGTTGCAGTTGTTTGCAAGGCTTGCTACGGGGGGGAGGGGGGGGAAGGCAACGGGCGCGAGAAGGGTCTAATCACTTAAAAAATCAGAGCTTTCGTAGCACGTGCGTGGGGTGCCGATGGGTAATAATAATCGCTAATTGATAAACATTCTAAGTTTAAACAATTACTTGGTCTGCAGTTGTATTCATCAGAGCTTTATCTCTGTCAACACAAGCAGACCTTTTCACTGTCGTACACAACATACGATTACGTTACGA
This sequence comes from Hermodice carunculata, assembly GCA_964020975.1. Classification (NCBI taxonomy): domain Eukaryota; kingdom Metazoa; phylum Annelida; class Polychaeta; order Eunicida; family Amphinomidae; genus Hermodice; species Hermodice carunculata. Next base: position 17,250 of record CAXHWN010002662.1, on the reverse strand, counting down.
TAGCAAAGGTACCGGCAGTAATTATTGGTTTGCTGAGCGGGTCACACAACTCACCGTCAGTGAGATCCGTCCCAACGATGTCAAAGACAAAGCAGCGTCAAATTACAATAAAATTTGCATGGCGAATTCATCTGCAAATTAACATCAAATGCCATTTATCGGTGGGTTCTAACAGTGTTGGAAAAAATAGGTGCCTTGAGATGACTTCCCAGGCAAAAACAGCACACAACTTCAAGTCACACGCAAGTGGCAGCATGGAGTGGATCTGCGGTGAACTGACCCAGTCTCACGGACTGATTTGGGACACATTCGGCTGTTCCCGCTATCCCCTACCTTTGCGTATTTGCCTATAACTCCAAATAATTGTTGCAATTAACACTGAAATCTTTATTTTCGCATGCTGTAATATAAACAAAGCTTCCCGTTTGTGTGTTCCCTCCGTAAATTACGACAGATTCACACATGTTCACTGAGCGGAAGCCATGATGAAAACACTGTAACACGAGCCGTGATTGGCTCATTTTTGCATGTGACTCAATTGACCAATCGGGTGATGCGTTGTGCGTCAGACCACATGGCTAGAGCAGTTGTTTGTGTACAGTTGCAGGAAAGATGTCGACGGTGTGCACACTCGATTTCTGATTTGAAATATTAAAATTTCCGTTTGAATTTGATTTAGGAACACCTTTTATTGCAAGGAACTTGCCAATACTGTATACGCAAATTTACTATGATGTACCGATAGCATTCATGGTAGGTACACAAACGATATGCGTTTACAGAACTCTGAACTGCCACACGGGGCGTGCGAATAGCGATAGATCAAGCCTGAAAAAAGATTTTTTTTGCACTGTTGAAAAAATTTTTCCAACCGCAACGTTTTGCGCACACCGGGCGCATTATACGAAACAGAAATATTTTTAAGGCTGGCCTAACTAGTTGTGACAAACCCAATATATTCATATTTACAGAAAATGATAGCGGCAATAATCTTCTTCAAGTTTCAGTGATGCTACACTACGCCCATTTGTAGTGGTAGTAATACCTGCCCGACGGGAAGTGTTGATTTACAAGCTGATGATATCAATGTGTATGGAGGGGTGGAGCTTACAGGACTATAACCAATGGAATTCTAGTATAAATACTAATGCCGCCGTCATTCCTTCTGAAAATTTATGAATCACTGTAATTCAATAGCTCTGCAATGTTAACAGGCGCTGTATTTTTATATCCACTTTATATATTTTAGTGGATATCGCCATTCATATATTTTTAATGAGAATACTGTAGTGAAAGTGCCAAAAGTCTTAGTTAGTAGTTAACGATCATTAATTTCCTGGGTGGGCAGCCCCGACAAGTGATTGACAGACAACCGCCCCCCACCCGAGGTCACAGGTCAACCACCTCATGAACAGCAGTGTCGACTCGGATCTGATAGCGGACAGGAGGACCATCCCCTACCCTGCGGATCCCGGGCCCGGGCACTTCAGCATTTTCTTTCCGAGCGACGACAGGTATTGTCATTTCGCTACAAGTGGTTCCCAGACGCGAAAGAAACTGTGGTGGAGAGAGTGTAACAAGACGACAACTTAACCCACCCACCCCCAAAAAATGACAGACCAAAGTTAGGGCGGTGATTTTTTTACGCACACACCCTCCACTATTTTTTGGGGAGTATTTCAGTATTGGTCTGGCTGATTGGGTTAAATCCTTGGTCTTTTTCCCCGTCAGTACAGACGGTGTTCATACGGCTAGGCACCACCAACCACTGGAATAACCCAGTTGATCGCGAGAGTGAAATCATCGCACCTGTAGGTGCGGTCTTTGGCTGTTTGGAGTTAAAAAGGAAAAAGAAAAAAAAGAAAGATAAAAGAAAAAGCGTAGTTCTGCCTAAATAATCAACGTGAAAACTACTAGTTTTTCCGTGGAACTGAACGTTCCCACGGCTTCGAAGGAACGCACGTGTGGTCGAATTGTCTCCCATTACCAGGCAAATCACTTGGACATCCGGCAGTATGGGTCATTACAGTGGCTGTGTTGACATCGCCACATAATAAATTCGCCGGTCCTGTGATCTTATTTGGCAATATTGCTCATCTTACGTGGTCCTGCTGCAGACTGGCAGGTCCCCCTGAGCGCACAAATGTAAGTGGTGCATGCGCAGTGACTGTGAATTGCCCAAAATGGAGGACGGTTCGACACAATTGATGGCTTGTTTCAGACTGTGATACGGGGACAGCAAGCCCCGAAATTCTGTATTATTGGTCACGATTCGATCGACCACTCGCTTTTCTCACAAAATTCGTTGAGAGAAGACAAACTGTAACAATTGTACGGACTTAAGTCCGATCGTAAAGTTGGTTGTGCATCTGTTCCCAGATGCAACCATAACGCTGTGAATAGGGCTGTTCCAGAAACGGTGGCATTCGCGTGCCGAAAACGACAAATTGTTAACCCCGGCGCGTTTTCAGGTAAACAGCGGCCGGAACAGAGTCGTGTTTTTTTCGCTTTAAGTGTGCGCACGGTCTCTTTGGGTACATTTTTATGTGATCTCTCAATCATTGATTGTGTTTGATGTGCATGAAGCTTGCTTGATACCACTAGACACCCCCTCCTGCATAGTAGACTCTCCCGATTTCCTTCTTGTACAAAGAGACGTCTGATCACCCGCACAGCTGGCAAGCAGACTTGTGCAACTTCAGCGAACACAAAGTTTCGCAACCGGGTAAACACCCGAGCTCTAGGAAATCGCTAATTGATTGCAATCTCTGGACATAACTAAGATTGTTACCTGGGAAGTATTTGTCTGTGGCCTGTGGGTTAATGCACACTGCTCCTAACAAAGGAATCCGATATTGAAGTCAGTGTGCCACTCCCCGCCCCCCCCCCCTCCTCCATTTTATGCATCCATTCTGGGACATGGACATACGGCCTGTCCTTTCTGATAGTTGGAGGGGCTCTAAAAAGGGTTCTTAAGTAATTATTTCTATCTTTCGGGTTCTTAGTGAAGTACCTGAACCATAGGGTTCTTAAGCAACCAATATAATTTCATTCAAAGCCCTCTACTGAATTTCCATTCAATAGGGTTCTTAAGTAATTACCTCTATTTGTCGGGTTCTTAGTGAAGTACCTGAACCAGAGGGTTCTTAAGCCATCAGTATAAGTCAGTCAGAGGTTCTTCACTGAATTTCGATCCAATAGGGTTCTTAAGCAACCAATATAATTTCATTCAAAGCCCTCTACTGAATTTCTATTCAATAGGGTTTTTAAGTAATTATTTCTATCTTTCGGGTTCTTAGTGAAGTACCTCAACCATAGGGTTCTTAAGCAACCAATATAATTCTATTCAACGCCCTTTACTGAATTTCCATTCAATAGGGTTCTTAAATAGTTACCTCTATTTCTCGGGCTCTTAGTGAAGTACCTGAACCAGAGGGTTCTTAAGTAACCAATAGCGTTCCATCAGAGGTTCTTCATTGAATTTCCACCTAATAGGGTTCTTAAGCAATTACCCCTGTTTGTCGGGTTCTTAATGAAGCACCTGAACCATAGAGTTCTTAAGTAATTATTTCTATCTTTCGGGTTCTTAGTGAAGTACCTGAACCATAGGGTTCTTAAGCAACCAATATAATTCTATTCCAAGCCCTTTACTGAATTTCCATTCAATAGGGTTCTTAAATAGTTACCTCTATTTCTCGGGTTCTTAGTGAAGCATCTGAACCAAAGGGTTCTTAAGCCACCAATATAATTCCATCAGAGGTTCTTGACTGAATTTCGATGCAATAGGGTTCTTTAGCAACCAATATTATTCTATTCAAGGCCCTTTACTGAATTTCCATTCAATAGGGTTCTTAAGTAATTATCTCTATTTGTCTGGTTCACCCGAACAATACGGTTCTTAAGCAATCCATATAATCCCATTGGAAATTCTTCATTCAATTTCCGGTCAGTAGGGTTCTTTAAGTACTTAACCGTATCTTTTGGGTTCTTAGTCAGATACCATGATAGGGTTCTTAGACAACCCCATAAGAGTATATTGGAGGTTCTCAATTGGATTTCCCTCTGATAGGGTTCTTCTAAAACTTTCAGTTTTGCAGGTTTTGAGTCAAGTTTCTGAACAGTGTGGTTTTTAGGCAATCACTGATACCCCACAAAGGTTCTCGAGTGGATTTCCGGAGTGCACTAAAGTGAGCAGGGAGCTCCGGCTCACCACCCATTTCCCTCAGAAAACTAAACTCGGCAACATCCGCAAGGCAACATGCCACCTAAAACTAGACGGGAGACCACACCGGGAGAACCGCGTGGTCAACCAAACCCAAATCAGGGTAATTCACCTGACCTTGACACAGGTGGAGGCCAAGCAACTGGCACCCCCCCCCCCCCCCCCAACTCTGGTATCGATGTGCAAGAAAACCCAGGCTCAAGGGCCTCGACTTCCGGGAACTCAAGATACCCCTCTGAGAACATGGAGGAAACCATGGCAGCCCTACTGCAACAGGTTACTCAGATTGCCCAACAACAAAACAGAGATTCTGAGGCCATCAAGGTGTTAATGGTTCAATACCGCCAGGCAGTGGGGAGACACATGAAGGTGGTGCCAGACCAGGAGATGGCGTGCAAATAGCCGTGCCCCAGCACCCCTCAAATCCGAGTGTTGTTCCACGAACACCGCCAGCCTTACCTCCCACGTCGGCACCCAACCCCTTGCCAGGCCTCCACAGTATTTATGGCTCAACCCCTACTTCCGAGGGGAGTCCGAGGGTGAACAACTTCACCCAAGGAATCCAGCACGGACTGCAGGAAGCATCCCACATGGCCCCTGTGCCTACGATCTCGGGTTATTCCTTGGAGCGGGCTGAGCATCTGTCAGACGAGAGAAACCACTTCCATGAGAATCGGCTGGTTAACGAGCCCCAAGAAGGTCTTGAGCCAATGCGGGCCTACCTAGCCCAAGCCAATGCGGATCCAACTTCCAGGAACGTCAATCCGGAAGTGGATCTCATTCTGGATCCCTGACCTACCGGGCCTCGAGGGCGACTCCGGACCCTGACGAATCCAGGGTGAGAACCATGCCGACCAAACGAAGGTCAGCATGGGGGGGCCAAGGTGTAAGTTACAAACTTATGATGGCACAACAGAGTGGGAGGCCTTCATAGTGCCGTTCGAACACGTTGCTAAAGAATACAGCTGGACAGCACGTGATCGCCTCAATGCTCTCTTTGAAAGTTTGCGAGGCAGTGCAATGAGACACCTATGCACCCTCTCATCAACAGGTCGACTTACCTATCGAGAGGCAAAAGAGGGACTCCAGTGCCGTTTTGGGATGAATGACCCACCGGTGACCTTGCGGTCCAAACTTCATGAGCTCCGTCAGGGCAAGGAGACCCCTGAAGAGTTTGCAGACGAGATCTGCCGACTTGTGCCACTCGCATACCCAGATGCGCCTGAGATGACTCGGGAACAAGTCGCAGTGACCACGCTTTTGCGCGGTTACAAGAGTCAGAGGGTGGCCTATGAGGTTATGAACACGGATCCTGTAACGAGCCCCATAGATTCACCAACGAACGACTGAGATTTACTGATGATGCATGTCTTGATTTCTTGCTTGGGTCATACGAACACCGTAAAAGACTGCAACACAAATGTAACAGAAATGTGATGTTTGTTCATTACATAATAAAACATTCAGCACCATGTATCATACGAGAGAATAAGGCTATTACCATGTATGATAGCTTTGTTGTACTATACATACAGCACCAGTTGTTAGCACCACTCTTGATAAATGCATATTTAAACACTAGAAATTCTGTATATAATGGTCCTTACATCAAATTGTAATTGAGAGGTAAGTACACTTACTAATATTAACATTACTATAAGATTCGAGTATTACAGTAAAACCTGTCACTACCGAACACTTTGGGGACCCAGCAAAAGTGTTCGGTAGTCGGGGGGTTGGTAATTAGGGTAGGGAATATGACTACATACATGTACCCGGAATGTCTGTCAGGCCTAGTTGTTAACAGTCAAGGGTCTTGCACACACAACTCTTCCTTTTAATACATTTGCTTTCATACAGTTTCATTCATACCGCCAAGCATTCAAATAATTTAACATCAAGATAAAATTAAAATAATTGCTTTATTCTACATTTTTTCCTTCCCTTTTTGCCAAATACATGTACGTGTAATGTAATATCATGCACAACATTGTGAGGGTGACATTTCCTGACAGAAAGAGACATGTGGCTTTGTATGGTTAACACCATATGTATAGGTATACATATCCTTAACAGTTTAGAAGTCCATTTTCATTTAATTCTTGGTGAAAAAGTCAGTAATAGAAGTTTGCTTGCAATTCACTTTTCTACTATGCCAGACCCATTCAATCAGAGGCAGAGCTGAGTTTAACACATGAGTGATATTTGTGTTAATCCTGTCTTGTGTTTTAGAACACCTAAAACAAGCTGCAATGGACACCATACCCTGATCACTTTGAAGAAATAATCAGTGAACAAGGAACATGTCAGACCTATTCAATTAGAGACAGAGCTGAGTATAATGCCTGAATGATACCTATAGGTGTTTAATCCTGTCCCTGCTTAGAATAGCTGGAATCAGAAATGTTTTTGTTCACTTAAAAGGAATACATAAACATGTCAAAGTCAATCCACATGAGTCTAAGTAAGACAAATGAGTAAATTAGCCAGGGGGAAGAAGAATCTACTGTTATGGAGTTTATTCTGGTCAACATATTTTTAATTCAAACTTTGTACAATGACAATTTAAACAAACAAACAAACAAACAAAAAGAGCACACAAATTAAATAGATTTACAGATTTATGTTCAAAACTACTAAATTTTTGTATATGAAAGACTTCCTGATGTTACTTAACTGCTGGTATTACAAAATATCATGAGAGTGTTCGGTAGTGACAGGTTCATTTTGGGGTTTGGGACCCAAATCAGGTGTTCGGTGTTCATAAGTGAGAGGTGTTCGGTAGTGACAGGTTTGAACACCCAGGTCTCCTATTAAATAACATGTAAATCATTTGGGACCGAAAAAAAAGTGTTCGGAAGTGAGAGGTGTTCAGTAGTCGGAGGTGTTCGGTTTTACAGGTTTTACTGTACTTTCAACGTGTTTGGCACGTGGGGAAAAACTTGTTGAACAAAGAAAAACTATGGGAGTACCACTGATACATCATGAAATGGTACATGGACAGTATGTGCCCTTTAACATGAATGATTTTGTCAATGTTTGGATTGTTAACTTTCATTACGTACCTCTTGCGGCCTTGTGAACCTTGGGGTAGATAAGAATTAAATGCGAAAACTGCTAACAAAAATTTGTTCATCCATTTTGCAATGGGAATATTGCCGGGCGGGACCTGGAAGTAGTGCCCACGAGGCCATGTGAAACTAAAATATCAAAATATAAGGACTAATAAAGAGAACTAGAGGTATAAAGGTGAGAATTATCATTAAAAGCTTGTCAGCTTAATACGGACTTGGAGGATTCTCACAGAGTAAAGCAACTTATCCGAAAACATGGGACTATATTACATGAAAGTGGTAATTTGGTCTCTGGTCCATTTGAACGGGTTGAAGGTTTAAACGGGTAGCAACTTTTGCCATTTCAAGCGAACTTCCGATGTAAAGATACAAAAACTACACATGAATGCCTACACTCTGTGCCAACACTAGACTACTAGGGAGCCACGAAACGCATGAACGGCTCACGGAAGGAAACAGGAGGCCACATGACCGAGCGGTGGGGCGGCAGGCCCAACCACCAACGTGATAGTCAACCTCTACATGTTCGCAGCCACCTAGGAAACTAAAACTAAGAGGAACCGTGTACCTACTGTCGAGACGACAGTTACACTCCCCCACCAAATCACGCAGTGATTTTCAACTGGAAAGGGAGAAGAGTTAATGAACTCTACACTCTGACGTTGTTTTCCAACAAAACAACAAGTTTGTGAACGGGACGCTCCAAGGTAGTGGGTTTTGAGGTGCGCTTACCTTCCTTTGTGAAATTGGGGTCACCCATCAGAATTTTCACTGTGCGGACATGCTTGTCCTTGCTTGCCTGAACCTCAGTTACCTTACCCAACCTCCACTGGCAGCGAACCATGTCATCCTCCTTAACTAGAACTACATCACCTACCTCTATATTTCTACTAGGTCTGTGCCATTTCTGCCTTGTCTGCAACAATTGGAGGTATTCTTTCCGCCATCGATTCCAGAACTCATTGGCAAGGAACTGAACTCTTCGCCATCTTTGACGAGCATATACATCCTCCCTTTGGAAGTGTCCAGGGGCAGGTAGCCAGACCTTTGACTTCATTGTAAGTAAATGGTTGGGGTTCAACGGCTCGGGTCCCTTGGGATCATTCAAATTTTCTGTTGTCAGAGGTCTACTGTTAACAATAGCCATCACTTCGTAAAGTAGAGTTCTCAAGGTGCAAGAATCTAGTCTGGATGGATTCTTGTGCAACAAAGTGGTCAGGACACCCCTGATGGTCCTTATGTGGCGCTCCCAACTGCCACCCATGTGACTCGCATGGGGTGCATTTAATATGACGTCACACTGATTACTCATAAAGAATCCTTTGAGTTTTGTGTCCTCAATTTCATTTGTTCCTTTCTTCAGCACATTTATGGCACCAATAAAATTGGATCCTTGGTCGCACCGGATTGTTCTTACTGGACCTCTTATAGCCAAAAAACACCGAAGTGCGCTAATGAAGGCGTCTGTTGACATGTCTTCCAATGTTTCAATATGGATGGCCCGAGATGCCATACATGTAATCAGCAGACCATATCTCTTAAGTTCCTTCCTACCATCTTTAACAGGGAAGGGGCCAAAACAATCTAACCCAACATGAGTGAATGGTGGGGAGGGCTCAGTGCGTTCCAGTGGCAGGTCTGCTATTTTCTGAGTCTGCAGGCTCCCGCGCTGTTTCCTGCAGGTCACACACTTGTGTATGTAGGAAGACACTACTCTGCCACAGCCTATAATCCAATATCCGTTGGAACGTAGCTCATTCATAGTCATCCCCCTTCCCTGGTGAGCTGTCCTTTCATGATAGTACTTTACTATTAGCTGTACCATATGACCTTCCCTTGACAGAATTACTGGGTGTTTGGTATCATATGGTAGAGAAGACTGTGTAAGTCTGCCCCCAACTCTAATTAAGCCATCTTTGCCAAAAAACGGGTCCAGCTGTCGAAGGCGGCTATCCTTTGGAAGTGAACTGCCTGCATCACTTTCACCTTTGCCCAGTACTTGAAGTTCTTCTGGGAACTGTTCTCTTTGCAATTGTTTGATGATGAAGAGTTCTGTCTGTCTTCTCTCATCCACTGAAGTTGAGGCAACACCTGTGTTTGTCTTCATTCTGGTGGCTACAACTTTCTTCAGTACTGCAATTGCTTTCACTACAGAAGACCAATCTGAAAATCGTTCTAATCTCCTCAAGATAGTGTCCTCCCTTTTTACAACATGAACCTGTGTTTCCTTTACTTCAGGGTCCAAGGACAATATTTTAAGATCTAAAATTTGTTTCTCTGGAAGTTTAGCATTCCACAAAAAATCAGGGCCTGTGAGCCAGTTTGAAACGGAAAGCTGCTCAGCATAAAGTCCCCTTGAGGCATGATCTGCAGGATTTTCTTTTGTAGAAATGTAATCCCAACTCTGGTTCTGATGCCTCCCTTATCTGTTGAACTCTGTTTGCGACATAAATGTGGAACCTTTTGGCCTCGTTTTTGATATAGCCAAGCACAACTTTGGAGTCTGTCCAAAAATACTCTTGTGTATTTGTAAGGTCTATCTCATTGTGCAGCATCTTACTTACTTTCACTGAAATTACAGCGGCGGCAAGTTCTAATCTTGGTATAGTGACTACTTTGATGGGAGCTACTCTTGCCTTTCCAATCACAAATGCGCAATGCACTTCATTCCTATCATTGACCAGGCGAAGGTACGAGCACTGGCCATAGCCGACCAAACTTCCGTCACAAAAATGGTGTAGTTCTTTGCACACGATTTTCCCAAAATTGTCTGGGCTGAAACATCTCTTGACACGAATGCTTGCCAACTTGGGAAGTTCTGCCAACCACTGTTCCCATTTAGGTCGTAGATTTGTGGGAAGTGGGTCGTCCCAATCTTTATCTTCCTTACACATTTGTTGTAAGAGTTGCTTGCCTAACAGCACAAATGGAGCCAAACATCCAAGGGGATCATAGATAGAGGCCACAGTCGATAGAATTCCTCTGCGTGTCATTGGATTTTGGTTGATTGTTATTTTAAATTCAAACTGGTCGGCTTCAAGGCACCATTGCACTCCAAGTACTCTTTCTATTTGTGTATTTTCAAAGTTCAGGTCAAGAGTTTTTGCATGTTCTGAATCTGGAATTGCCTTTAGGACTTCGGGACTGTTGGACATAAATTTGTGCAGCCTGATGTTGGCCTTTGAGCAGAGTTTCCGGGTTTCATTAATGACATTTATGGCTTCTCTTGCAGTGTCGAAGCTCTTCAGACCATCGTCTACATAAAAATCCTTCTTCAAAAAGTTGCAAGCATCAACACTAAACTCACCTTTGTAGTCTTCAGCAAGGGTCTTTAGGCCAAAGTTTGCATACCCGGGTGAGGAAGTTGCACCGAATAAATGAACTTTCATTTTATAAACCACTGGTTCTGTGTTTAGATTGCCATCCTTCCACCACAAGAATCTCAAATAGTCTCTATCGTTGGGTGTAACTCTAAACATATGAAACATCCTCTCAATGTCTCCAACTATGGCAATGGGTCTTTCTCGGAACCTACAGAGGACACCAACAAGTGAATTAATGAGGTCAGGCCTTTGGAGAAGGTGGTCATTGAATGACGTGTTTCTGAATGTGGCACTACAGTCAAAAACTACCCTGATCTTATTGGGCTTGCGTGGCTGGTACACTCCATGGTGTGGAATATACCATGCGTTTTGTGGCTCCTCTTTCTCTGTTACTTCCTCGGCATCTCCATGTTTAAGGATATTATCCATAAATTCTTTGTAGTCATTGAAGTATTCTAGGTTACTTCTAAACCGACGCTTCAGTTGCTCTAAACGCTTTCTGGCCTGAATCTTGTTGTTAGGTAAATTTGGATGGCCATCTTTGAAGGGTAGAGGCATTTCATAGTAGCCTTGCTCATCTTGATGAACATTCTCTTGTAATATTTTCATGAATTTCATGTCATATTGAGACATGCTTTTTTCCTCATGTATACCTTCCTGAAAATCTCTTTCTAGTAGTTTACTTACATTTAATGGAAGGATTTCCTCTTTGATTCTTGTCCTATGGACATAGTGTACAACATCTCTGCTGTGTTCTGTGCTCAAATTGTATGGAGTTGAAACTTGTTTTGACCCACAAAAAAAGGATGCTCCTATTCCATCCTCCTCATGACCTTGGCAGGGTGTCTTCCTAACAACACTCCATCCTAAATCTGTCTTCACTGCAAATGGCTCGTGACCTTCACCCGTGATGGAGTCTCGTGGGGCTAGTGCCTGGGGGCAATCATAGCCTATCAATAGACCAATTTGGCAGTCTTGCTCTGGGGATATCTCACTCTCTATTCTATGGAGGTGCGGCCATTTCCTAGCTGTTTCTGGAGTCGGAATATGAGATCTATGCGCAGGTATGTGTTGCCTGGAGTATGTTGTAGGCAGTGATATGCTGGTAGAGGAGTTGATACCTCTAACCTGAAGCTGACTAAAACGCTTGCTGTCCACTGTGGACGTAGAAGTTATGGTGCTTATTTTTAGCTTTGTAGGCTCTGCCGAGACATCCAACTTGTTTGCCATTTCCTCCGAAATGAAGGTGGTGTCACTCTGTGTGTCTAACAATGCGTATACTAAATGTTCGTGATGGGGCCTACTTTTGTGAGACAACCATACCGGTGCGATCATAGATGTCATGAGTTGGTCATAGCTGTTGTTTGAGATCTTACCTGATGTAGCACCTTGAGGTTCACTTTTGTCTTCTTTATCCTGTGATTTTACCTCGCTTTCCTTCTCCTTGTCCTCATGCAGAAAGGTAGGATGTTTCTTACTACATTTTCTGCAAGTGCTCCTGTTTTTACAGTTTTTGGACAGGTGGTTAGTGCCGAGGCAGCCAAAACATAAACCATGCTTCTTGATGTATTCTTGTTTTTCACTTGAGGGTTTCGCAGAAAATGTCCTGCAAGTGTGAAGTGTATGATTGTCTTTATTACACAGTAAGCAGGATTGTTTTTTGTTTTGTGGTTTTTCCTCTTTGGCTGTTGACAAGGCATATGTTTGAGCACCGGGTTTGCGTTTTCTCTCTAGATTTCTTTTGTCTTTGTCTGGTTCGCTCCTAATGGCACCCAAAGATGCGACTGGATCGCAGGCAATTTCTGCTTCATTAGATACAAATCTGACAAAGTCTGCGAATGATGGATAGCTTCTCTTGTCTCTCTTGGTATTTACAACTATTCTACTCCACCTTGTCAGGATCCAGTCAGGCAACTTTTGTAGAAGCTTTCTATTTTCCTGGCTGTTGTTCAAAATCTGAAGTTCTGGAATTTCTACCATCGCCACTTGGCACTGTTCTAGAAAGTCTGAAAAACGACGAAGGTCTTTCCCATCTCTCTTGAATACTTTCGGCCAGGAATCTAACTTGGCTCTAAATGCTTGAGCAATAGTATAGGAGCTACCATAGCGATCTTCCAATACTTTCTTTGCCGCTTCATATGCGTTTTCTGATTTTAACATGAAGTGACCACTTACAGCTTCCTTGGCTGGACCCCCCAGGTATCGTTTTAAATAATGTATCCTTTCTTTGACTGGAATTCCCCTGCTCTCAATCAAGGTGGAAAAGGATGCTTCCCATTCGGGGTAGGCCAGTGGGTCTCCATTGAATATGGGAGGTTCAGGAACTGTTAAACGACTCAAGTTGACAGACGCTGTTAAGGCTTGAGCGAGGCCTGCTAAGTCATCTTTCCTAGAAGTAGGTTCCCAAGTTGGTTTGGTTGGATCTAATATATGTGTATTTTGGTTTGTGTTTTGGTGTTGGGCCAAATTTTGGGGTTGTGCATTGTCATTAGAGTTTGCATAGTCACTTTTGACACTTTTATTGTCAGAAGCTTCTGATGAGCCTCTACTTGCTCCCTCCATGTCTTCATACACTTTCAACTTAGCCTGCTCCATACTCAACTGTTTGGCTATGCGCTGTTGTTCTAGAGCTCTTCTTTTCCTTTCTATTTCAGCAGCAGCTTCTGCCTGAATGGTTTTCTCTTCTGCTTCGATTTGTGCTTTCAATGCAGCAAGCTCTGCCTCCCGAGCTGAACGTCGCTGAGCTTCTGCTATCTCTAATCTCTCAATTTCTTCCTCCCTTGCAGCTTCTTCCATTTGAGCTGTTAGTTTAGCCTGAAGGGCGGCAGCGTTTGCAGCAGCCTCTCTTCTCTTTGAGGAAGTTGAGGAGACACCTGTTCCTCTACTATGAACTGATGATCTTGAGTGTCTGGACCTTTGAGATCTTGAACGCATGCTCCTATTGTCCATGTGGGATATTCTGTTTTGAATGTCTAGGACTATTTCATCTATTTCAGCCCTTATTCTATCGGTCGCTTGGCGCACCTCTGAGGGCGGAGCAGCTTCAGACTTCTGACGTACTTCTTCATAAATACGACTCACATCATTATGATCGGCCTCCAGGGCCTCTATCATTTCCATGAAAGATGCAGCAGGCAATGTCTTACTCATATCATGCTTTACTTGTTTCACATGTGACTTGCATGTGTTGAAACCCTTCCAAAACTTCTTGTGCAATTCTTCTTCCATGTTTTGTTTTGCCTTTTCGGTTGGTTTTGTTAATCTTCCTGATCTGCCAGGCTCTTTTGGATCTTTGTTACCATTTTCCTCCTGGGGTTTGTCAGGGACACTTATTTTGTTGGTTTCTCTGTTTTCCTGATTTTCTGTAGGTTCTACGTGATCCCTTTTAGACTCTCTTACCTCACCTGCTTCCTTGTTTTCTGGATTCCCTGTAGGTTCTACATGTTCCCTTTGTGACTCACTTACCTCAAGCTCCTCGGTTTCCCGCACATGTTCTGCATGAACAATCTCCAAGTCACCTGGCTGAGACATTGTTACATAAAAAAAGGGGGGTGGACGGACGACGGAACTTGTCAAGTGTTTTTGTTTTGTATGAGGGTGTGTTACACAAAAAATAACTTGGCCAAACTTGTTGGGCAAGTTAGGACTCTGAGTGGGTGTGTTCCTTAACTATGTTTACCTATGATGGCTGCGACATGCAGAAGTGGACTCACCACCACACCAACCGGACACACGACCACATGAACCCCCGAAAGCCGACCACACGAACGAACCACCCCAGCATGAAGCGTCCCACACCAGAGTACAGGCAGACACCTGAAAAATACTTAGGAAAGGAGAAAGGTCAAAATAAAATAACATAAGGTTACTATTATGAGTATCTCATTCAAATGAACTAGAGACCTTAAGCTTAAAGGGTATATCTACATACCAAGCCACAATATTTTACATGTAGGGTCTTAAGTTACACTTGGTTCACATGAATCATGTAAATTTACAGGTAATGCCTCTGAGATGAATCATACTTCTTGTTACTTTGATGTATCCTTTACAAACTCAAAATTGCTATGCTTAGTTCTAGGTGGTGCTTAGCTATTGTTATCTCCAGTTAAATAAAGTACGTTAACGTAACTTAAAGTCTTCGAGGCTTCAGTATAGTCTTTTAAAGTGAGGTCTACAGATTTATGGAACAGTCCTTAGAGATTTTACTTCCACCTTGTACCAAAGTTCGTCTTATGCTCTACTATGTAGAGCAATCACTTGTTGGATTGAGCAAACAGTCTACGGTCACTCTGCATCCGAACACCACACCCTTTGTACCGCAACAGTCTGACACACTGTGGCAAAATTTAAATATAATATGCACAAGGGTACAGTTCCTGTAGCAGTAGCATCTTATTAATGGTCACGTGATTTTTTGACGTAGCAGGTCTTTGGATGGTTACATCACAGTTGTTGTGGGTTGTGAGCAGCTCCTATGGTAAACACTCCTACCGTGTCACAGAATGTGTCACTGTGTTATTACTTCAATACGATATATGGTAGGTTCTTATGGTTCAACAACAGTTACTGCAGTCTGATAAGAGGATCAATCAGAATCAAATTGGTAACGGTGTATTATATGCCTGAACTACACCCCAGTATATCAATATCCGTATATGTAAATCTTTCAGTTCTTATCAACGTATATCACATAGACCTAGTTCATTTTCTGGGCTCAGGATCTTATATGTGGTTCTTTCAAACTTTTGTCAACACATATCACATAGATCTAGTTCATTTCCTAGGTTCAGGATCTTATATTCCTTGCTCCGCCCGGCAATATAACGTTACAGTTAACACAGTTCTAAAAACTTCTATCATGCGCTCTGCTTGGCGTCATGTCTCTTTACTTCTCGTTGTCTTCTAGACCCGAGTCTTTCACTGTAACGAGCCCCATAGATTCACCAACGAACGACTGAGATTTACTGATGATGCATGTCTTTATTTCTTGCTTGGGTCATACGAACACCGTAAAAGACTGCAACACAAATGTAACAGAAATGTGATGTTTGTTCATTACATAATAAAACATTCAGCACCATGTATCATACGAGAGAATAAGGCTATTACCATGTATGATAGCTTTGTTGTACTATACATACAGCACCAGTTGTTAGCACCACTCTTGATAAATGCATATTTAAACACTAGAAATTCTGTATATAATGGTCCTTACATCAAATTGTAATTGAGAGGCAAGTACACTTACTAATATTAACATTACTATAAGATTCGAGTATTACTTTCAACGTGTTTGGCACGTGGGGAAAAACTTGTTGAACAAAGAAAAACTATGGGAGTACCACTGATACATCATGAAATGGTACATGGACAGTATGTGCCCTTTAACATGAATGATTTTGTCAATGTTTGGATTGTTAACTTTCATTACGTACCTCTTGCGGCCTTGTGAACCTTGGGGTAGATAAGAATTAAATGCGAAAACTGCTAACAAAAATTTGTTCATCCATTTTGCAATGGGAATATTGCCGGGCGGGACCTGGAAGTAGTGCCCACGAGGCCATGTGAAACTAAAATATCAAAATATAAGGACTAATAAAGAGAACTAGAGGTATAAAAGTGAGAATTATCATTAAAAGCTTGTCAGCTTAATACGGACTTGGAGGATTCTCACAGAGTAAAGCAACTTATCCGAAAACATGGGACTATATTACATGAAAGTGGTAATTTGGTCTCTGGTCCATTTGAACGGGTTGAAGGTTTAAACGGGTAGCAACTTTTGCCATTTCAAGCGAACTTCCGATGTAAACATACAAAAACTACACATGAATGCCTACACTCTGTGCCAACACTAGACTACTAGGGAGCCACGAAACGCATGAACGGCTCACGGAAGGAAACATGAGGCCACATGACTGAGCGGTGGGGCGGCAGGCCCAACCACCAACGTGATAGTCAACCTCTACATGTTCGCAGCCACCTAGGAAACTAAAACTAAGAGGAACCGTGTACCTACTGTCGAGACGACAGTTACAGATCCCACCACTCTGATGGAGGCACTCTCACGCACCCGTGCAAGGGAGTATCACTATCAAGCCACTGTTGGCAAAGAGCGAGATGCCTGTGCTAAGGTGCGACAAGTGCATTTTGCACCAGCCGACCCCCCTTCAGATGGGGAGAACGAACGTCCCATGGAAGTGATGCGGGCTGGAGGGAATACCCTGGCAGCCAGTGTCGATGAACTCCAGAAGACCATGGAGAGCTTTAATGAGCGTCTCGGGCGGTTTGAGTCCGGGGAACTTGGAAAGATGGTGAACAATCTCATGGATGCGGTGAAGGCTCTGGACCGCAAGGTAGCACAGTCACCCTGCGCACTAAGCCGTGAGGGGCGGCCTAGCTCACCGGCCCCAAGCCCCCAGAGGGGGGAACCAACCCTGTTTTGAATGCGGGGAAGTAGGCCACTGGAAGAGGGACTGCCCTAAATCTAGGTCACCCAGCCCACGACCCAATTCGGGAAACGGACAGGGGCCGAGTCTGGACTCAAGGGCTCGGCCCACGACACACTGAGAAGGAAAGAACCAATATCAGGCCCTTCCCCTCCCTTAGAATTCCCAGAAGTTAAGGCCAG
>CAXHWN010002661.1:84845-105554 GCA_964020975.1 Hermodice carunculata | reverse complement strand
TGCAAAATGACCCAAAACAGATGGTGCCAGATAAACGTGGCCTAACTGTATATAAATGTTAACTAACATATATCTGATTGCTTTACATATTATTGATATGGTTTAAAATGCTTACATATGTAACGTTTAAATACTGGAGCCCACGAGTTAATTACTTAGATTAAAGCATGTAATTGATCTTTTCTTCTGGTTGTTGAAGTATACATAATAAACAATATCTCTGTTGCCTGGTAGTTTTGTCATTTATTACCCATCATTTACTCAACAAAACGACTACTTGCCGTGGAACGTTGCTAGATATGTTTGAAGTTGACATTGTTTCAGTTCAACTTCCAAGTTAACTTCTTTCATTGATATAACCAAGATACCCAGCCACGATATAAATATTAAAGATAATGCAGCAAAATTAGAGTTATTTTACAAGTAAAATTGTGCATAGGTGATGGTGTACCTTAATATTTTTGCACTCTTAGAATCGTGCTTTAACTATAAATAAATAGATTCACCCACTACATGTTATTTCAATAGCTCAAAGTCTTCCAATTGTGAATTTGCCAACCGTAGTTGCAAGATCTTGGATCAATTGCATGACTAGCTGGAGCTTCGGCGTGTCAGTATTTCTGCAGATATGTAGTTGCGTAGTTTTCTTACAGAACAGTCGAACATACAAAAAAAGTCAATACACACGTTGCTTTTTTCGCATAAAGTACATGGTTGCCTGTTATAATCCACAGAAGGATGACAACGTTTTTCTTCTGTATGGAACTTGTGGTTTAAAATGCAAAACTGATAGGCAGCTGCTTAACATTTTGGTAACATCTTAATCTTTTGCTTCTGGAAACCATCTTGTTTATGTAATACCCCATAAGTGGAATGTATATTTGTTTCAGATGCTTCTTAGTTTATACTATGCTTTATAGTTTTGAATATTGACTTTCAAAGACAGTATTAGCATCATGGAAGTCACCTCAGAAGTCACACACATCAACCTCATTTGATACATCGTTTACAAACCTTGAACGGGAGGTTCTTAACATGATACGATGGCAATTAAATAATATGTTCAGCAACTGGTACGGTAATGCTGCTTTTAGCCATAGCTAGCTTGTTCCTCAGAACACAGTTCTGCTGCCACCTGGAGATAGGAAAGTGTCCCGCTTGAGCACACGAAATACAAATAGGAGTTCATGATTTGGTCACTGGTAAAAAAATGAATAACTTCAGTTGTAGCAATTCAAATAAATCTATATGTTCAAATCCCAGACTGTATACCTGATTAGTATTCTTTGAGGTGCACTTGCATGCACATTAAATAATTGAAATTCAATATTTACTGCAGAATTCAAACATCGAGACTATTCAATCGACGTGTACAAAGCTTTTAATGCCTGGTCATTTATACATTGAATGCTTCTAGCTAGGAACTACAGCACAACCAACTTCCTCTTTTCATACATTTATTGTGACACTAGCTCGTCCTCTTTTGTAAATGGCAGTTACCACCGTGAATATATTTGACCGTTAATTCAGGTTTTCTGGATTCGTAGATGACACCTTGCAGACAATGTTTCGCATCGGTGATGTGTTGTAAACACTCTAACGTAACTGTCTGCCTCAGCGATATGCTGAGAAGGTTCTGTCTGGACAACATGCTGCAGCGACTATGAATTTCATTGACTGTGTTAATATCAGTGAATGTTTGTAAGAATGTAAATGATTGGCTTGCCTGTAGTGCTTTTTCTGCTTGATTGGCTCTACTACGCTCTCATATGTACCTATGAAATACTGGGTGAAGCTCCATTGGTTGTGCCAAACACCTTTCAGTGTTGCATACACGAAAAGGTGTTTTGGTAATAGGCAAGTTTCTATTTTGTCGTGACGACAGCGCACAAAGAGTGGCACTCCAATCATATGTTAAGATTCATATACACGTGACCTTTTACACGTAAAGTTCGTTTCGGACCCATTTCTGATAAAATCATGAGCTACCTGCTTCACAAGCAAAACGTTCTGAACATTCCTATTGTGGATATATGTCGTAAATGCTATCCGTAATTTGTTATGTTAAATAAAGAAATATTTAAATCGCTGAATTTATTGGTGAGAAGCGGGTTATAGCAGGAATGGGATGGCACAAACACGAACGCAGTTGACTTATTCCTGGATGTTGGTGGCATTGGAGTATATCAGGACATTTGCCTTCACAAATTATCACTTTGGTCTTCCAAATATGTATCCGTGAAGCAGGAATCAAGGTGATGCAAAAGGCGATAGCTCAAGTTTTTAAAAATCAGGGCTAACACGTTTGCAGTCACTGGAAGTAATATATTTTAGAAGACGTAGGCCGCAATAATTCAAATGTTGATCAACCAACTCACGCCGGGGCCTCAGCGCTGCGATCGCCAAGTTGCTCTCCATTGCTGGAGGTAAAGAAGCAGCTGTAAACACTTGTCACCTATGGGATGAAACCACCATTATATTTACAGTATATTCTCATATTAGCATAAAGGCGTATAACTTTTGTTGCGTCACTTTTTAAAATAAAGTATGCAGTTGGTGTTGTGCAGACACCTTTCATTGAAAACATTCAAAATAAAAAAGGCGAGTCTATAGATAGAATCAACAGTTATGCCAGTGTTTACCTGTCATAGTCAGGAAACACGTGCTCCGAGCACGGATTGCCAGCATTACGTCACTGCGTATGAATATGTTTATAAAACTATTCATGGAAAAAATATCTGTCAAACCATACAACACAAACAGGCTGATAAGCTCATGTGATAGTCTAGCTGAAACAGTGGGTTAATTACAGCTAAATGGCCCCCAAAGGTGTCAGCACACGACAACCAAGAACTATTTAGTGCGGTAACCTGCACCTGATTGGCCGCAATGGTGTATTCATACCTTCATTATGCCAATGACATTTCATATTCATGTTAATTATGCATATGCAATACTGACCCATACAAGTGTAATACTGTGAAAAGAAAATTCAGCTAACTGATATACTTTTGGAAATATAACACTTTTTCTTTGCACTATCACAATGGATTCCCAATGCAATTTTAAGTGTTTTGATCTGACTCCACCAATCAATAAAATCGATTATTTTTTTCTTCAAAAAATTTGATTTCATCTTAATTTTTTTCACTTGGGTTACATTATTATTATCTGTTTGTAAAAAAATAATACAGCTTGCCAGAAAAAAACCTGGTCAGTGAACCTACATTGACATTGATACCCCCCCCCCCCTTAAAAATGATGGCTGCTGAGTGGTACAAACTGCCTCATTGTTGCTCTAATAAGAATTTAACTATTGATGGTACACACTTGTTTGTACACATATATATCAGTCTTATTTCTACCATCAAGTGGTAACAAAGCCATCATGATCACTTTGTAATCCTTCCTAGTTTCCATATTCATTTATCAAGTAGTTGGGGGGCTTTTTCAGCTGTTTTTAAATATAACACAATTTATTTAAAAAAAAAAAAACAGAAAATCAATTTTTCTGTTTTTTGGCTTAATTTACGGAAATTGGGAACCTGTTGCTGCGAATTCAGGATCCTGATACCTGTTAATTCTACAAATCTACATTTTGTATGAGTGGAACCACTCATTCTGTACAAAACCTTGGAAAAAAGGTCCCTACTGAGTGGAACCACTCACTTTGGACCTGCTGCACAATGCCATCGATGAGTGGGACCACTCATTCGGTACAAAATATCCAAAATGAGGGGAACCACTCACTGAAACTAGCTACATCAAGGCTTTGGTGAGTGGAAACACTCGGCTACCTGGCACAAGAAATTCGAAGCGGGACCCACGCGAGGGAAAACACTCATCTAGGCCTTGTGTGGCTGCATGAAAACTTAAGGTGACCGGTGAGTGGAGACACTCAGCTGGTCACGAATCATGTCAAAAGGAGGGAAATCACTCACTTGAAAGACCAGAGCTGTTTGATTTTAATCTTAAAAGCCACTCGCCCTTTTCAACATGCCATGCAAAATTGAAATGAATAAAATGATATTTTATTTATTATTATTTTTTTTTAATGTTGAACATTTGACTGGTACCCTCGTATACAAAAACAGAGTTTGTATTTTGCGCCCTAGATTTTGAGGTTTTAGGGGCGTTTTATGTAAGTAGCGTATCAGTTGAAGAGAGTGGAGTCTGGGGTTAGGTAAAAACTTTATAAATATTCATGCCAAATGATTGTCAGTTCATCAAATCATGGCGCTGGAAGGGAGGAGGGTGACCTATTTGGCCATTAGTCATCTTTTTAGACAGTGTCATTACCATATCCAGACCGTAGTCCTAACAAAACAAATCCAAGTCAATTCCGACCAAAGGCAATGTTCCTTGGTATGTATAGCTGAAACATATAAATTTATAGTTCGTATTTACCCAAAAAAGACCAAAACGTAAGTGCAAAAGTCCATAGGGGGAAAAAAACTTTATCTAGTTTTCACATGACAGAATGCAAAAAGTTTTGTTTGAAATTATAGGCCTATTTCAGTAAATTGGCTTGAACAGTTGCATCATTCATGCATATACAGGACCATACAATTTATGAAAAGGGACCAAAATTTGCAGCACATCAGAGAATTTGTAAGTGGGGGTTCTTAACTTGTTGAAAATGTCAATAAAATTAAGTATTTAAAAAGGTACTACTTGCAACCACCATCTCAACAATGATCATCATCCATGTAAGTCCACAAAGCGACATCAACACCAACATCAATCCATCAGAAAAGCCCTCTAGGCCTAAAATGACCATCAGTAAGAATCTAAACAACATGATTATATAATTCGATGTGTTTGAGGCATGTAGTTAAAGACATGGTGTTGTTTTAAAGGAGATAAACTAAGAGTATTTAAAAAAGAAAAGTGTTTGAATTTCCAAATGTAGTAAGTACATTGGTTCAAATGTTAAACATCAGCCAGAAGCAAGTGACATTAGGCCTCAAATCATTAAAACGTAGTCAAAAATGCATGACAATAGTCAAAATCTGTATGGATAGCAGTCACATTTCAAGTTGGTTTCCAGAAGTATTTTTGAAAGGACATTTAAATAATCAAGAAAGCATATAATCCCACAAATCATCTAATAAGTCAATTATTAGGGTAATAATTTAGAATTCCAAAAATGTAGTATGCCATTGTAAGTTATCTCTAAGTTAGCCAAGCATAATGTACATCTAACTCGTGGTTCTATAAAGTTCAAAAGGTCAAATTGTAAAACAGTCCTAATTATTGTAAAAATTCTACTACCTTGATCAGAGAAAGAATTCGGTTTTATGAAGAGAGAGGGAGGGATCATTTGAAATTCTTAAAGGTAACTGTAAGTATAACTGTTTTCCTGTAACAGTTTTAATTTTTTTTCATTTATAATCAGACGTAGTTCAACTTGTCAGTCAGTTGATTTAGATGCTAATTATTTATACAAGAGAGAGACAGAGAAAGAGTACATTAAACACTTTGAGCCAACCTGACATGACTTCCGCGTCCTGTTAGCGTTCATTCATTAGAACCCATGACAAAATGCGTAAACATTTGTGCCAAAGCTGTACACTTTCATGAGTGAAGTTTTACTTGCTGACATGGACCGACACAGGAATATAACTACATGCCAAATATTTCTTCCGTGCGATATACCCAATCTTGTTTTGGGAACCTCAACACAGCGCAAACTATAGACTGTTGATCTTACAGAAATGTCCTTTTCTCCTGGTATTTAAAGTATGCTTTTCAGTAAAATTGCCCTAAATTGACTAAAACCCATCAGATTCTTTCCATTCGAAAACTGTTGGAAAGCCATTGTTAGAAGATGAGAATACATGAAAGCATTTACTTTTACTACGCATAGTCTGTGGTCTACGAAAGTGCCATTAAAAACTTCGGAAAGTACATGCATGTAGTGGTCTCTGTCAAATACGATTGCACAGGACCAGCATTACTGTATTTTCCATTCAAGACAACAGTCCACTTTGGTTCCAATTTGGCACCCCTACTTAGGTTTTTATACAGATTATTATGTATGATACATGAAGTCAGTGTCGCTGCACACCTAATAAGGTTTCTTTCACCCATGCCCCATAATAATAATAATAATAATAATAATAATAATAATAATAATAATAATAATAATAATAATAATAATAATCAAATGACTATCTGTCATTTCGATCACAATTTTTTTTTCACGAAAACTACATAACAGATATTGCATTATAATTCAGGAAAACCGGCAAGACATATTTGATAGTTTGGACGTTTTTTTCAGGTCCCCAGATATAAATGAGCACAAAGGCGAAGAAATACTGACCAGATGGATGTAGCTGAATTTTCAGATGTTCACCCAGGATAAACAATTGCATTAGAACAAACCAGCAAAATATTTGGCTGTAAAAAATAGTCCTCATCAGGGAGTCTTATAAGACGGATCAAATGTGAAGCGTGACAGTCTTGTAGGCATGCTTGCTACCATGTGATCAAATCAGCGGCCACTTAACCTTCACCAAGGGGGGGGGGGGGGGAGGGGAAGCGGGGATTTGCCGTGAGATTTAAATTCCTGCTGCAGATTTCTTGAACCTATTCCCCAGCCCCAGCCCATACAATTAATCCTTCTATTGTCAGGATCACAAAAGTATGTGCTCGCACTGTCAAGGCTTACTAATCCATAACTTCAAGAATTTCACTTGTACTTTGCACACAGCTGACCAAGAATTATGATTAAAAAAGCCACTGGTGTCTGGATGGACACTTTATGTGATAAACAAAAATACAAGTGCCCATCCCCCTCCCCAGCTAGCTTTTCTCAATATTTGATTATGAAACGTTAACTTAAATATATATCAATCGTTATACATATCACTTTTAAGATGCGTAGAAAGGATAATGAAATACTTGTGGTTCCCCTTAGCCTGGCATCCCCCCCCCCGGCCCCCATACACACACACACACACAACACACACACTTCCTGCCCGTGTGAGCCCGAGAGAATTGATAATGAGAGCAACCACTGGTGGTCAAAAGTTACTAAGGCGGCTGTAGCCCTATTTCGCTTTATAACAAGTGCCTTGTCAGGCCAACCTGGGCAAAGTAGTGGGTTGAGAGGGGAGGGGGTGGGGCAGATAGAGGAGCATTTGTACAGCAATCCTTTGATAAAACAGCCTGGGTCACTGATTCTGTATATTCTGCGGGGGGGGGGGGGGGGGGCCTTCGCTGGTTCCAGCATCCCATTTGGCTACCCATTCTGTGCAAGACTGACCCTAATCACCCTACCAATTTATGAGTGGCCTGTGAATTCATTTTATTCCAGCTGGCTTGGGGGGGGGGGGGGGGGCACTTGTGTTTGTGTGTTTGTTTTCAAGCCATAAAGAAATGCTTACGTGTAAGCGGTGTCTTGATGCCTGTGCATACTACTAGCCGGGCATTCCATCCTCACATTGAGTATGGAGACCTGACACCCTGTACATCATCGCGGGACCACTACTTATTACCTTATCACTACACAGTATCACACTGCCGAATAATGGACAGCTGGAGATTGTTATGACTGACTAAGATGCCACCCAACCCTGTGTAGGAATGTACCGAACCACTGGCACTATTTATAACACAGCGACACAGAAGAGGACGTATTCTCTGTGTTCCTGGTCAAAAGACTCAAAAAAACCCACAGGTACTCGCCAAATCTGAAACAAAAACACATAACGTCAACAGAAGCTTCATGTATTTGTATTTGCAAATCATGAATAAATCACAGACATGTGTGTTACATAATATACATTTTATATTCTAACATATTCATTTAGCATGTCAATTGTCCAGTCATACCACTTGAATAAGAACAAACTGTAGAGCCAAATATAGACTCTCGTTCAGTCAATAAAATTTTACTACTTACTACTACTATAACCGGCCTTGGATGCCTAATACAATCGACACAGTTTGTACACTGTATGTAAACACTTGAAAATTCTGGGATTCCATTGGA
This sequence comes from Hermodice carunculata, assembly GCA_964020975.1. Classification (NCBI taxonomy): domain Eukaryota; kingdom Metazoa; phylum Annelida; class Polychaeta; order Eunicida; family Amphinomidae; genus Hermodice; species Hermodice carunculata. Next base: position 97,552 of record CAXHWN010002661.1, on the reverse strand, counting down.
AAAAAAATATGGACCTTGAAGGTCTGAAATTCACAGCCAGTCTTTTCAATTCTTGAAAAATCCCAAATTATACTATTGCATTCGTTTTAAAATGGACCCTATTTTATATTTTTTTAGCTTGGCCGACTTGTCAGCCATGGCTGAGCTGATAAGATGGTCCTTTGTCCGTCATCCGTCCGTCCAGAATTGACATTTTTGGCTTCTTCTCCGTAACTGTCAGCCATGAAATTTCAAATTTGGTGGGATGTACCTTGGGTAGGTCTTCACCAGGTTTGTTGAAATAGTCACGCTCCAGTGATTTTTGAATTTTTCATTTTTTATTTATTTTTTTTTGGGGGGGGGGGGGCGCAAATCTTTAAAAAAATTCTCTGAAACCGCTCACCCAATTGCTTTGATATTACACAGGGGCACTCCTAGGGACCTGTTGCTGTGGATTCCTGATTTTTAACTTTTTTTTTTTAATTTGGGTACTCGAAGGTAAATGCACCTTTCCTACTGATTACTTTGTAAGGCACTGGGCATTCTAATGCTAATAATGGATGGGTGACAACCGAGACAATTCATTCTCTCTCTCTCTCTCTCTCTCTCTCTCTCTCTCTCTCTCTCTCTCTCTCTCTCTCTCTCTCTCTCTCTCTCTCTCTCTCTCTCTCTCTCTCTCTCTCTCTCTCTCTCTCTTTCTTTGTTTTTTATTTATGTCAGGGTGCGAACCCAGACTTATTGTATTTCCTCAGGTTCTAAAATTTCTTTCTTTCCTTGGCATCAAAATTGGTCTGGAGTTTATCTTAAGCACTATTATTCCCCCGAACCACCAAAGTTGTCATTGTGACTGACGAACCAGTGAAATTGTGCACCTGGTCGGGAATAGTTATGATATTTGAAATTATGCAAATGAAGGGCAATTAAAATTTTAAAAGCTCCATATCACCCAAGCTATTGCAGCTAGGCTCAAAATTTCAATGTGCATGTACAGATTTGAGACACTTGCCATTGAAATGGACAGTAAATGAAAGTTGCAGAATTTGAAAGTATGTTAATTAGAGGCACTAAAAAATGTAAAAGTTGAATATATCTAAAACTGTTATACATATAGATGCCATTCCAACTTCAATCTAAAAGTTTGTGGCAAAGCTGCATCCATTGAACCATGAACCAAAGTTGTAGGATTCTAATTTATGCAAATTAGGTGATTTTGCAGGATTTTAATCATGAATAGCTTCAACAATATTATGGACAGAGGTGCCATTCCAATTTCAATCCATTGGCTTGTGACATAGCCACATCCAATGAACCATGATCCAAAATTGCACAATTTTAATTGATGCAAGTTAGGCAAATACATAAAATTGAAATGTTGAATAGCTTTGAAACTGTTATAGATATTGGTGTCTTTCAACTTCAGTTCATAAGATTGAGACATGGCCACATCCAATGAACAAGGAACAAAAGTTGTAACATTTAAAATTATGCACATTAGGCTAATACACAAAATTCAGATTATTTAGAACAATAGCAACGTGCAACATTTCAAACTGTTCTTTTTGGGGCAAATTTTAAACAATCTTTTTCTCGGAAACTGCTCACTCAATTGCTTTGATATGACACATGAACACTCCAAGGGAATCTGATGGCGCTGCGATTTTTTTCCTAATTTTTTATGCTTTTTTGTGTTTTTGCTATTTTCGGATTATTCTCCAGAACCGTCAATCAGGTTAAGCTGAAACTTGGTGGATATGTTCTTTGTGGAAGAGTCAAACAAATTGTTCACTACGTGGTACTGCTATGGATTCCTGATTTTTATTTATTTTTTTTTAATTCGGTGCTTATTGGTAAACGAACCTTTCCTGTTTACTTCTGTGTGAGTCGATGGGCATTCGAATACTAATAGACACTTTGGACTTCTCTGAAGAAACTTTCTGTCAGACTGGTCTTAAACTTGGTGGCAATGTATCTCAGTTGGGACCCCACCAAGTTTCTTTGAATGGTTATTTTTTTCAGAAAATCTTTCAAAAAGTTTTACATGGAAATTTCTTGTAATGGTTATAACTTGTGATTTTTGGCCAGATTTGTGCCAAAATTGGTTAAGATGTACCTTTCATAAGTGTCTACATATTTTGTGTAAGTGATCATGCTCCAATTATTTTTGGACCTTGACCTCATTCCCATGGTGACAAGACAACTGACATGAAAGCTATTGTTCACTCGGTAACTTGACATCTGTTTTGAGTTAGGAACTTGATGTTGCATATGTTAATGTTTCTCTATGAAGGTCACGCTTAGACAGTACAGGAGTGACCTTGACCTCGTTTCTAGGATCACAGTGCAACATACACCAGTTTTACTCTTCACTGTAACTTGAGAGTACTTGAACTGGAACCTTGATGTTGCACATGTTAGTGTTCTTCCATAAAGATCAGACGTACTCAATACATGGGTGACCTTGATCCTATCCCACGTTCACAGAGCTGCCAGTGGGATGAATCTTTAGGTTAGCTGAGTATGGACTGTTTAAACAAACCTCTTGTTACTTGTTTTATTTATATGCAATGTTCTGCTGCTTTGCACATAATCTGTCCACTAAAGTTAATGATAGAGCAAAATAATCAAATAAAGATTTAAATGATGGATTCATGGAATTAAGCCTTGGACTTATGATAAATTCTTTTGACTTCAGTGGTAGCCTTCGTTTGTAGGATCATGCATTAAAAAATAAAGTAAAAGACATAGCAGCAGCAGCTTTGCCTACACCAGTTCCCCATGGGCTATAATAGCACAGATTGGACTTTGAATCGCATCCTTCATCTCCATGCATATGTATTGTATTGCATGTTGGTACATTGTAGTGATAAACATATATTTCATGAACAAGAATGTGGAATTGAAATATACGAAAACATTAGGTAAAATGTTCACCATATAAATGATCATGTAAGGATGAATGTTATAACGCATCAGATAAAGATTTAACTATCAGAGTGGTTTTAATGTCGAAAACTGATCTACAGTCTGTCTTAACTCGTTAAGAGACCTATGACCCTACAGATCATATTATGTACAAAAATTTCAATATTACAAGTTCATGGTATCCTATATGACCATACATACTTTCACATCATGTGAGCTTCTTTTTTTTTTTTTTTTAGCATCACAAACACTTTCACATCAATGTGAGCTTTTTTTTTTTAACATCACAAAATTTTCTTCCTCACGCCAACTTTAAACACTGGTTATTTTACGAAACTTTATCTTTCTAAGAGCTAATTATTGCGCAATGATGAACCAATAATCTCACACATGGATTGATGTTAGTTAATGAATCATTACCATTAGATTTATTTTGAAGTATGCTAGTTTGATTTTTGATGATTAATTTCAAAACTGATTTTTGAATATTTTCAGTAGTTTTTATGAAGTTTTTCTTGGTCCAACAAAAAGTCACAAGTATTAGGCTGTCGTCAAAGGCAATAGCAGGAGCAACGCACATTGAAGTTATTGAAAATAATATGGCAAAAAAAGTTCATTTCAAGGGTCTCATTAGGTCATACAGACTGTAAATCTAAGCAGTAGTGTGATTATAATAAGAGGGCTGTGTGAACAGCCCATGCTCAGCTGATGTAGAGATTCATCACAATTGTGTTTCTGTAAACTTGGGATAAGACAAATTAGGGAGACACTTATCAAAGGTACATCCCTACCAAGTTCAACATAATAACCAATAGGAAAGGTGCATTGCAAACAATTGGAAAAAAAGTCACTAAAATGAAAAATTCACAGCAATGCCACCTGGTGGACAAGTTTGTTTGTTCTTTTTACAAGGAACATATCCACACAAGTTTCAGCTTAATCTCAGGGACGGTTGTGGAGAAAAAGTTGAAAATAACGAAAACAGTCAATAAATCATTATTTTGTTTTAGATACAGCGCTACCTATTGCACAAATTAAGAACAAAGAGTCCCCAGAAGTGTTCCTGTGTGATATCAAAGCAATTGGGTGAGTAGTTTCGGAGAAGATTTTTTTAAGGATTTGTCACCCCCCCCCCCCCCAATCTATAAAAAAAATCAAAACTAAAATAAAAAATCGCTGGAGCGTGACCACTTCGACAAACTTGGCAGCGATCCACCAAAGGTAAATGGCTGCAAAGTTTTAAGTGAATCTGGTTGATGGTTCCAAAATGTAAATTAGCATTAGATCTAGAAAGCCCTGTGACTTACATAGTAATCAGTAGGAAAGGTGCATTTATCTATGATTACCCAAATTGAAAACAATCAGGAATCCACAGCAGTGCCCCCTACTGAACAACTTTCATTGACCTTCTTTGAAGTTTTGGCTCAATGTGAGGCACGGTTCTAGAGAAAAAGTCGAAAATGGCAATAACACATTAAAAAAAATCATAAAAAATAGCAAAAAATCGCAGCGCTACCTGGTGAATAAATTCAGAACGAGGTGTCCCTAGGAGTGTTCCTTCCTGATATCAAAGCAACTTTGTGTGCGGTTTCAGAGAAGAAGAGTTGTTAAGATTTGCCACCCCCCCCCCAAAAAAAAATCATTAAAAAAATCCAAAAAGCAATGGAGCATGACTATTTGAACAAATCTGCTGGAGACCGACCCTAGGTACATTGCCACCAAGTTTGAAGTCTATCTGACTGGCGGTTTTGCAGAAGAAGACAAAAATGTGAATAACCATCCGAATGCCCATTGACTTACATAGTCATGAATAGCAAAGTTGCATTTATTGGTGAGTGCCCGAATTGAGAAAATCGTTAAAAATCAGGAATCCGCAGCATTGCCTCCTAGTGAAAAACTTTGTTTCACCTTTCTGCAAGGAACATATCCACATAGTTTCAGCTTAATCTGAGTGACGGTTCTGGAGAAGAAGTCGAAAATATTCATAACACACAAAAATCATAAAAAAATAAGAGAAGACTTTTAAAATTTGAACCAAAAGAGAACCTCCAAAAATCATTTAAAATATCCAAAAATCACTGGAGCATGACCAATTGAACAAACTTGGTAGAGACCCACCCAAGGTACATTTCCACCAAGTTTGTAGTGAATCTGGCTGACGGTTTTGGAGAAAAGGTCGATTGTTGACGAAAGACGGATAAAGGACTATAAGAAAAGCCCAGCTACTGACAAGTCAGCTGAGCTAAAAAGCTGGTTGCAATACGGGAGTGGTCTCTTTATGGGGAATTTCAAATTAATATTCTACTGTATTATTAGTATGTACAATTATATGCATGCCAAATAACAGTCATTGGGGAACAAATGTATACAATATATAGTATTTTGGTTTGAATTTCTCACTTGCTTGTATTTAAATTCATACAGTGTAAGTCACCCAAACTAAAAAATATTTTGAAAGTGACAAAATGATCCAAAAGAGGAGGGCATTTACAGCAAGAACAATATGTAAACTTGTCAGTGTAACATATTTATTGTTTATCATTTGGCACAGTTCAAAGTAAGAGATGTCGGGGTATAATGCAGTATATGCAAAGTTTTACCTTTGTCACTTTAGTAATTTCTTATTACGTGCATGGGCATCATAACAAGTAACCAATTTGATGCCTTTCAACATGATCTACACAAACAATGCTTTTAATGATAGCCTTCTTTAATATGTACACAAGGTCGCATCATTTTTCTTTTTTTTCAATTTACGGGCCCTTCTATTTTCAAAATTAGCAGTAAATAGGGAACATGAAATTTAAAATGGGGATTTTTTCTACATTTTTCAAATCAGTACATAGACCCATAGATAAGTCATATAACATCCTGTTAATTCACACTTTTTTCAGATATAGCCAGCTCTTGACTGTTTCTTTCCAATACAAAAGCTTTAGAATGCAATGTTTATAAATTTATCCTATTTAACTAACTTGACAGAGCAGAAACAAAAGAACACGATTCCTAATCTTCATTATCTCTGACTTTTTTGGACTCCCGCCTGTTTTCAAATTTTGATCATTTGGCCCGTAAACCGACAAAAAAAAAAAAAAAACAAGGGGGGGGGGGTAATTGAAAAAGATTAATCACATATTTACTGTTAGTTTGTATGACTTTTGGAGGATTTCAATGTTAAAAGTGTTTTATTAGTTGCATTTCGATTTAAGCCAGTTCAGAATAATTTAACGAATGCATTTTTTATTTAATGAATTACGTTAACAGGTATATATCTATTACATAAAATGACTAAAACAACTGATTCAATATTTCAGTTTCACTCTCTACCCTCCACGGTTACAGACTGTCAGCATGGACAATATGATAAGAATACATTATGATTCTCATTTTTTCCAAATGTTGATTAAAATCTAAGATCAGACATTGTATATTCTCAGTGTAAGCACTACATATACCTCAATTGGCAACAGTCAATGTCACATGAAAGATAGAAGAATGAAAAGTACATTTTGGAGTATATGCAGTGATAGTATGTGCACTTGGTAATGTATATGAGTGGTCGGCTAGTCAGTATCACAGAAAGGTTGCCATAACAGGCTTAAATTTTGATAATTTACTGTTTATGGCTGAAGATTGAAGATTAATATTATGGGAATTGGTGGTATAAATGTTTTGATATTGCACAAGAAAGACAGAAAATGTAGCTTTATCTGCAGCACAAAATTTGACCACGTAGACATAGAAAAACACTTGAAATTGACATGTAAACTAGCGGAGAGTATTTTAATATTTTATAGCTGTGGTCAGATATTTTTTTCAGAAGTAAGCAGTCCTGTATACATGTGCTCAAACTCTGTGTGAGTTGGCTGGGGGTGGGAAGTGAGGTTCATGTTCATACCATACCAAATCTCGACAAAAAAATACCTGAAACTAGGACCTGTGTGGGTTTTTTTGTGTGTTTTTTGTTGTTTTTTTTTTTTTTTTGTTTTTTTTTTTTTGTTTTTGTTTTTTTTAAGCTTTCTCCTTTGTGACACAGGAGGCTGATTACATTAAAACCAAAATAGAATTGTATCCATCGTAACATCGTATTATGATCATGTCATAATAAAGCCTGGTTTACATACAAGGACCAGATATTAAAATACCCCTATTCCCTATCACCATATTGTTACTGAGTAGCAGCCTGAACCTATTTTCATTTATACATAATGGACAGTGTGCACATGGCTCAGATCAATGCAATACCAAGACTAGAAAAGATAATTTGCTGCATAGCAAATCAGTGTGTGTGTCTTCAAAGTATATTGGTGTGGCAATGTACAACTATTCCATAACACAGGAGTACAAGTTGGAATGGCATCTCTATCTATTATAGCTTTGAAGTTATTCAAGATTTAAAATTTGTAATGGTGTTATTTAGCATAATTTAAATTGCTACAACTTTTAGTTTTAATTCATTAGCTGCGCAATGGTCAACAACCCCCTAAGAGTTGATCACATGTAGATTGCGCAGTGTTACGATACCCAAAATGTAAACCCAACATGAACCAAATTGGATGAAAATTGACCAAGTTATGGCAAGATGGAACTTTTGAAGGGCCAAATGACCTTGACCTTTGCCCTTTCGAGGTTACATGTTCTTATAAAAACGTGCAGTGTTGTGATACCTACAATTTGAGTCCAACTTGATCAGAGTTGGATGGAAATTGGCCAAGTTATGACTGGATGAAACTTTCAAATATCCGAATGACTTTGACCTTTGAGCTTTAGAGGTCACATGTAAAATTCGAAATGTGTAGTGTTACCATAGCTACCATTTTAGCCCAACATGATCAAAATTGGATAAAAATTGACCAAGTTATGGCTAGAAGAAATTTACCACGGAAAGTGGCCTTTGACCTTGAAATGACCTTTGACCTTGATATGACCTCTACCTGAAGTGAACCTTGACCTCAAAAATGACATTTTGGCTTAAAATTGAACTTTGACCTTGACATGACCTTGACATTTGTGATGACCTTTATCTTGCAATGATCAAACTCCTATACCCTCAGAACCAGATCTACTATAGTATAGAAGATATTGAAGATTTAAAATTTTAATTAGCCCCCATTTGTATAATTTTAAAAAGCATGACCTGTCATTATAAAAAGGCCAGAGTTTATTTATAGAAGTATAATTGTGCCAAGTTTGGAGTTTCTACATGTAATACTTTTCAAATGAAATGTCGGACAAATTTGCCTGTAAAGAAAGAAAGAAAGAAGAAAGAATGAAAGAAAGAAAGAAAGAAAGAAAGAAAGAAAGAAAGAAAGAAAGAAAGAAAGAAAGAAAGAAAGAAAGAAAGAAAGAAAGAATTCCTAGAAAAACAGAAAAGTGTGTGCTGACACACACTTTAAATATAGGCAGAGGGTTGCTTATTTTTGCTCCATTCACAAGCACCTTTCGTAGGATTTTTCATAGTACTTCATGTCTGCACTCAAAATTTGTATTTATAATTGCAGAGAGTTCATGGGGTTCCTCCCAATACATTTTCGGTGTGTGCGTGTGTGTGTGTAATATATGTAAACATAGATCTACTTTATTCATCTGTAGCTCTGTTCAACATCTGTCGGATCTCTCAGTATCCAACTTCTACAAATCTGAGATGCTGGCTATACATGTAAACTTTTCTGCATACAACATACAACTGGACAGTGTTTTGTGGTCACCCTGTAAAGTAGCTTATGTGTGTTCCTGACCTAGGAACTAAATGTTACGCATCTTTATGTAATATGTCAGGGAGCCGGGTATGTTTGTGTTACCGCTAACATGTGTGCTGTTTTATTGCCATGATAGGACTACATTTTCAATTAGCAGTAGGCTCTTGTTTCAATGATAGAATTTTGCAGAGGAAGGGGAAAATTCAGGGCTGGTCGTGTGACTCGTGGTGTGATACTGACTGATTGCAATGAGGGCGGGTGTCACTTTCACCTGGCTTGATCAAATTGCCATTATGTGATGCCCATATGTGTGCACGCGCGCGTGCACACACACACAAACACACACGCACGTGTATCAAGGTTCCATGCGGATAACATGACACCCTATTGGAAACCACTGGCTGACACCAACTTCAGAACAAGAATGCATAAACAAGCGGATAGCAAGGGGGTACTCACAGAAGGAAACCCTGCCAGAAAGAGCATCTTCCTCAACAATCATAGTCTGTCCAGTCCACTGTTTCGATCGCTACAAATGACGATTTGAACCCCTGGCAAAAGTCATATTGCGATGAATCTCAAGACTTGTAGGCCTATGTACCCAATGGGAGTGCATGGGTTCAACTTGACACCCTGTATGTGAGTATGTGAACTGAATGGGGTTGGATGGGGTGGGATGGCGGGGGGGGGGGGGGGTAGGGCGATCCCACGCAGTTAGAAGAGGATATGTGCTGTATCATGAAAGTAAGTTTTATCTATCTGTCAAGGAAAATTTTCACAAATACTGACGTACATGCATGTATGTGTGTTCTGTGCCATTTGAAATGAATTGTAACAAGAATAATAATGCTACCAAAGCAAATAGCCTAATTTAGCTGATGCACTAAGAGTTTTTGTTGTTCGGATGCTGTTCATGCATGAAGATTGAGTATATGGGGATAAGGTAGGTGGGGTCCCATTGTGCTGGTAGAGTAAATTTTTCCCCCAATACAGAGTACAGAAAATAAGAATATTCCGAAATACTGGCCAGTAGGGAAAATTAGAGGCCTCCAGTATGATGTTGGTACTCAAAAAAGAATATGCTCCAGTGCTGCAGTGCAGAAATACACTGTACCCTTACCCTCCACCCCCCAACGCCCAATATATTGCTGTTGTTTATTCTTGAATTCATATAGTGATAAAAACACCAATAATTTTAAATTGGGATCTTCATCAGATTGAAATTACTTTGTACCATTAAGTATGTTTTATCATTTGTGTGCAAACTAAACATCAAATTTTCAATGTCTCAAATGGGAATTTTCATTAATCTTCATTCGTTTATTTTGCCACTTACAATTCTATACGCACTGGTTGGGCCTCTTCACACTCATATAACATGATGGGCTACTTTTTAGACCAAGCACGCATTCAGAGGAGTATTTACACACGTTGCGATGTGTTGTCTGAGATTTTTTGGTTTATTTCAGCCTGGTCAAATTCTGTGCTGTAGATAAAGCTACATTTTTTTTATTTTTGACAATATAAAAACAGTTATACCACCAATTTCGATATTAGCCCCTCAATCTTCAGCCATAAGCAATGAATTGTCAAAATTTTAAGCCAGTGATGGCAACCTTTGTCTGATACTGACTAGCCGGCCACTCATATACATTACGAATTGCACATATTTTAGATTTTGTCACTGCATATATGCAAACATGTATGTTTCATTCTTTTATCTTTCATGCGACGTTGACTGTTGTCAATTAAAATACATGTAGTGCTTACGCTGAGAAAATACAAATCTTAGATTTCAATTAACATTTGGAGAAAATGAGAATCAAAATGTATTCCTATCATTGCCCATTAAGACAGTCTGTAACCAAGGAGGGTAGAGAGAAAAACTGAAGTGTTGAATCAGTTGTACATTTTGTAATGGGTATAAAGATTTTAATGTATTTCATTAAATAAAATGCATTCGTTAAATTATCAGTTCTGATCTTTTGCATTGAGCATTGTCTTAAAATTAAAATAGAACCAACACTTTTACCATGAACATTGAGATCCCCCCTCAAAAAAAAGTCATACAAACTACTAGCTGTAACCAAGGAAATGCCTCTCTGGCACTTCCCTGCCGTAACTATGTGATTTACTTTTTTCCAACCCCCCCCCCCTTGTGTGTTTGTGTGTGTGTGTGTGTGTGTGTGTGTGTGTGTGTGTGTGGCTTACGGGCTACATGGCCAAAATTTGATAATAGGAGGGAGCCTGAAAAGTAAGGATAATGTAGACTGGAAAGAATGTTCGTTTGGTTTGGCTCTGTCAAGTTATGTAATTTGGATAGATTATAAACGTTGTATTCTAAAGCTTGTGTATAAAAGGAAAAAACAGCTAAAAGCTGCTTATGCCTGGGAAAAGGGTAAATTAACGAGATATTAAATGACTTACCTATGGGTCTATGTGCTTATTTTGAAAAAAAGGAAGAAAAAAATCACAATTTTTGTAATTGAAAAAAAATGATGTGGCTTTGTATACAGAAAGAAGGCTATCATTAAAAGCTTGGTTTGTGTAAGTCATCTTGAACGGCATCCAACTGGTAACTTTTTATGATGTCCATGCAGGTAATATGAAATTACTGGTGTGACAAGGGGATATTTTGCCTCTACTACATTCATCCCTGACATCTCACAGCTTGAATTGTGCCAAATGATAAACAATAAATATGTAACACTGACAAGTTAACATGTTTCTACTGTAAATGAGCTCCTCTTTTGAATAATTTTGTCAATTCCAAATATTTTCTAGTTTTGGTGACTTTCTCTGTATGGATTTAAAACGGGTGCAAAATTCAGACCAATATAATATATCTTGTATACATTTGTTCCCCCAAGGACTGTTATTTAGCATGTATAAAAATGTACATACCAATGATACAGTAGAATATTCATTTAAAATCCCCAATAAAGAGACCACTCCCCTATTGCAACCAACTTTTTATAATCACACTTCTGTTTACATTTGCAGTCTGTCTGATCTAGTGTGACCTCTAAAATGAAACCTTTTTTGTCCTTCACAATAACTTCAATGTGAGTTGCTCCTGCTATCGGCTTTGACCAAACCCCCTATGACTTTTTGTTGCACCAAGAAAAAAATTTCCTTCATAAAAACTGCTAAAAATACTCCAATATGAGGAATTTTGATTTAAATAATAAAATATTTAATTTCTAGCATACTTCAAAATAAACCTAACGGTAGTGAATCATAAACTAAAATCAACTCCTGTGAGGTTAGTGGTTCATCATTGCACAATTATTAGTTCTTAAGAAAAATAAAGTTTCGTTAAATAACCAGTATTTTAAGTGGTCATTAGGAAGAAAATTTTGTGACGTTCAAAGAAAATCCACCCACGTCTACGTGGAAGTTTGTATGGTCATGTGGAATAACATAAAATGTAATATTGAAATTGTTGTACATTAAGGGATATCTAGTGTCATGGGTCTCTTTAAGAGTTAAGACAGACTGTAGATCAGTTTTCCACATTAAAACCACTTCCAGTTAAATATTCATTCGATGTGTTGTAACTGTATCCTTACACGATCATGAATATGAGGAAAATTTTACTTCGGATACTCTAATTTAACACAAAATCTAGTAAAAGTACTACCGATAGTGTTGATTTTCCAAGTTTGAGTTGTTAATATTTCAGTTTCACAAAAATGAAGCTGGTTGCTCGTCAAAATTGAAACGGCAAACTTCATTCTAATCCATTGTACTATTTCTTTATGAGATTATAAATATGTACATGTACAGTCACGAAATACTAAATCCGTTCAATTAAAACCTCCCAATGCATAAGACAATACACCATTTCGCAATCCTCTCTTTTTATACTTAGTTTTTATTCATAAGTGTGTTTTGACAGGAGAGTTAGCTAACAACAATTGAATCTATGCTGTTACTACCAAATTATGTTTACAATACCGTGAACCCTTGTCATCATATGAATTCAAGTTGCACGTCATTCGCGGCCCTGCAGAATTTTTTTTTTTTTTTTTTTTTTTTGTTTTTTTTTTTTTTGGTTTTTTTTTTTTTTTTTTTTTTTTTGGTTTTAATTGCATATTCTTGTGC
>CAXHWN010002661.1:63700-84645 GCA_964020975.1 Hermodice carunculata | reverse complement strand
GTTCTGGAGAAAAAGTCGAAAATGGCAATAACACATTAAAAAAAATCATAAAAATAGCAAAAAATCGCAGCGCTACCTGGTGAATAAATTCAGAACGAGGAATCCCTAGGAGTGTTCCTTCCTGATATCAAAGCAACTGTGTGAGCGGTTTCAGAGAAGAAGATTTTTTAAGATTTGCCACCCCCCCCCCCCAATAAAAAAATCATTAAAAAAATCCAAAAAGCAATGGAGCATGACTATTTGAACAAATCTGCTGGAGACCGACCCTAGGTACATTGCCACCAAGTTTGAAGTCTATCTGACTGGCGGTTTTGCAGAAGAAGACAAAAATGTGAATAACCATCCGAATGTCCATTGACTTACATAGTCATGAATAGCAAAGTTGCATTTATCGGTGAGTGCCCGAATTGAGAAAATCGTTAAAATCAGGAATCCGCAGCATTGCCTCCTAGTGAAAAAACTTTGTTCCACCCTTCTGCAAGGAACATATCCACATAGTTTCAGCTAATCTGAGTGACGGTTCTGGAGAAGAAGTCGAAAATATTCATAACACACAAAAATCATAAAAAAAAAGTTTGTTTGTTTGTTTGTTGTTTTTTTTTTTTGTCTTTTTTTGTTTTGTTTTTGTTTTTTGTTTTTTTGGTTTTAATTTCATATCCTTGTGCATGAAATGTAAAGTTTATGATTAAAATATACCAATATGCAATACAACACATGTGCATGGAGGTGAAGGATGTGATTCATAGTCCAGTCTGTGCAATATAGCTGATAAGCGGGGGGGGGGGGGGGGCAGGTAAAACTGCTGCTACATCTTTTATTTCTTTTTTAATCTATAATCCTACAACCAAAGGCTACGTCTGAAATTTTTACAGAAGTCCGAGTCTTAATTTCATGAGTCCATCACTTAAATCTGTAGTTGATTATTTTGCTCAGGATTATCAACTTTAGTGAATAGGTTATGTGCAAACCAGCAGAACATCGTATATAAATATAATTAAAAGGCAACCAGGGATTGCTAGATCCATGCCCCCTCGCTTCCTTTATAACTTTGTTAATTACAGGTTTCGTTTTAGAATGACTGTAGTCAATTAAATAGCCTATCACTGTGACCCAGATACTTGACATACTGACCCTACTTTTATGTTTGACACACTCTTGTGTCCAGATACACATGTGTGTAAAGTGTCATGATTCTCAGTCAAAGGACAACTGAATTATACCTGGAAGTGTAATGTAGTAATACATAATGTATCGCCATGACCCAGATACTTGACCTACTGACCTACAATTGTTTCATGACACACTTTCAGGTCAAGAAACATGTATGTGTGAAGTTTCATGAAATTAAGTTAAATAGTAAAGGATTTATAGCCCTGATACGATTTTACAAAAATATGTCACTGTGATCCAGATACTTGACCTATTGACCTACTTTTGGTACATCACACCCCCTTATATCCAGATGCAGTGTGTGTAAAGTTTCATTATTACAAGTTGAAGGACAAGCGAATTGTAGCCCAGACACACATAGATGATACCAAGATACTTGACCTAGTGACCTAATTTTGCTTCATGACACACTTTTTTGTCAAGATACATGTGAGTGTGTGTAAGTGTGTGTTTGTGAAGTTTCATGAAACTTAGTTAGATAATGAAAATGATAATAGCTTTCGCACGATTTTACAAAGATATGACACCGTGATCCAGCTACTTGATCTAGTGACCTACTTTTGGTTCATGACACACCCTTTTGCGTAGTTGCACCTGTGTGTAAAGGTTTAGCAATCTAACTATAAAAGCAGAATTACAGCTCCGCCACGAAGTGTTATGTAGTTTTACATGATTTTGTCACCGTGTTCAGATACTTTATCTGGTGACCTACTTTTGGGTACATGACACACCTTTACGTGTAGATACATCTGTGTAAAGTTTCATTAATCTAAGTCACATAAAGTAAAGGAGATATAATAATCTGTACATGATTTTACAAGAATCTGTCACTGTGACTCAGATACTTGACCTAGCGACATAATTTTGGTACATGATGCACCCTTATGTCAGGATTCACCTGTGTTTAAAGTTTCATCAATTTAAGTTGAGGTATAAGCGAATTATACACCAGACACAATTGCGGATGGATGGACTGACAGGAACGCATGGACACGCGGATGGATGAAATAAGCGATTTCTGTATGCCCCTCCTCCATTACGAAAGGGGCATAACGAGGAAAAACAATAAAATGGAGTCCATTTTAAAACTAATGCAATAGGATAATTTGGCATTTTCCAAAGATTCAAAAGACCAGCCGTGAATTTCAGACCTTCAAAGTCCATTTTTTTTTTCATGGAACTTCCAAGTGTTTCTAGACAGTGTATGAACCAAGTCCACTGTATTATGCATCCAAGGTCTGTTATCTGTTCTATTTATGTCTGTGTGCCAACACAGACATATTGTTTTTCTTTCTTTTTCTTTCTTTCTTTCTTTTTTTCTTTCTTTCTTTCTTTCTTCTTTCTTTCTTTCTTTCTTTCTTTCTTTCTCTCTTATTTTCCAGGCAAATTTGTCAGACATTTCATTTGAAAAACATTATACATAGAAACTCCAAACTTAGCATGATTATACTTCCATACATGAAGTATTGAGTTTTCGTAAAAAAGGTTCAACGGTTTTGAAAATTATGTAAATTAGGGTCATTTGAAGATTTAAATCTTGAATATCTCCAAAATTATTATAGGTACAGAAAACCAATCCTTACTCAATAAATATGTTTGTACCACTGCACATTTTTGTAATTTACATGCAACCTGTAAAGGTAAAATATCAAGGTCATTTGGACCTTTAAAATTTTCATCTAGCCATAACTGTGTCAATTTTCAACCAATTTTAACCATGTTGGACCCCAATTGTAGGTATTGCAACACTGCATATTTTTGTAATTTACAAATAAACTCCAAAGGTCAATGTCATTTGGACCTTTCAAATTTTCATGTAGCCATAACTCAGTCCATGTATATCCGATTTTGATCATGTTGGGCTCAAATTGTAGCTAATGTAACACTACACATTTTTGTGACTTACAAGTGACCTATATAGTTCAAACATCAAGATCATTTGGACGTTTGAAATTATCATGCAGCCGTAACTCATTTTTTATCCCAATTAAATCATGTTGGACTCAAATTGTAGCTATTGTAACAGTGCAAATTTTAGTTGTTGTGACGTCCAAGGATCAAAGGTCAAGGTTAGCTGGACCTTTGAAAATGTCTTCCAGCCATGACTTGGTCAATTTCCATCCAATTTTAACATGTTGCGCTCAACTTGTAGATATTACAAAACTGCATGTTTTTTTGTTTGTTTGTTTGTTTTTTTTGATAACAGGTAACCTGTAAAGGTCAAAGGTCAATGTCATTTGGACCTTTGAAAGTTTCATCTTGCCGTGCTAAATTTGGTCAACTTTTCTATGATTTGGTTCATGTTGGGCTTAAATTGTAGGCATTGTAACACTGTATATTTTGGTAATTTACATATGACCTTTAAATGTCAAGGTCATTTCTACCTTGAAATTTTCATCCAGCCATCAGCTTAATGAAATTTGAAGTACCACAGGACAAAAGTTGTAGGAATTATTATTTACAGCTTTTGAAGGCACACAGACAGGTTTGCTGTGAAGCAAATCTTCTGTTCTAGTTGGCTCCTGCATTTTGATCCTGTCATAGTGGTATCACTCCACAATTGAGATACTAAATGAATACCCTGGGATATAAACTGTATAATAGGTACTACACATGTTTGTTTTTAACTTATTCTTTCGCCATGCAAAAACATGTACTTCTGTTGAAGTTATGTGTTTTTGTTTCAGATTTGGTGGGTACCTGTGGTTTTTTAGTCCTTTGAGCAGGATCACAAAGAAACGTCCTATTCTGTGTCACTGTGATATAAATATAGCCAGTGGTTTTGGTGCATTCCTACACTGGGTCCGGTTACATCTTAGTCAGTCATAACATATTGCAGCTGTCCATGTAAGCAGTGTTATACTGTTTAGTGATAAAATAATAAGCAGTGGTCCCAGGAGGGTGTGTAGAGTGTCTGATCTCCATACTCAATGTGAGGATGGAGAGACCCGGGAGGTCGTATGCACATGTCGCCATCCAGACAGCGCTCCTGTTAATTCATTGCATGTAAGAATTACTTTATGGTTTGAAAATGTTCTGCCCGTGTCCAGTTTACACTAGCCCCTGTCACAAGACCTCTGTCTGATGTGTGGGACCACCCTCTCATGAGAGACCTGTCTTAGAAATTTCGAAGTCTTTTGCTTCCCACGCTAATTGACCTGTCACGATGGACCATATGTCCCTTTTTTGTTGAAGTGGTAGGTAATCATTTCTGTCTGGTGATAGCTATAGAGGGACTATTGTATACCAATGCCAGATAGAGTTGAATTGGAAACAACTTAAAATTGACCTGATAACTGCTTATTTCTTCTATCTGACACACATCACAATGCGAATACACACTTTTGTGATTTATTGTATGGGCTGGCGGTGGGGAATGAATTCAAGAAATCTGCATCAGGAATTATTATCTCACGGGGGGGGGGGGTTCCTTGGGTCATTAACCCCCACCCCAACAGTGGAGGTTGCGTGGCCAGCTGATTTGATCACATGGTGGCAAACATTTTTATAAACTGTCATGCTTCACATTTTGACCCATTTTATAACACTCCCTGATGAGCGCCATACCTCATCGCCAAAACGTTTTGCTGGTTTGTTCTCAATTGTTTATTCTGGGTAAATGTTTAAAAATTTGGCTACAGCCACATAGTCAGTATTTTTCATTTATATATGTGGACTGGATAAAAATGTCCAAAACTAGAAAAGATGATTTGCTGCATAGCAAATCAGTGTGTGTGTCTTCAAAGCATATTGGTATGGCATTGTACAACTATTCCATAACACAGGAGTAGAAGTTGGAATGGCATCTGTATCTATTATAGCTTTGTTATTCCCAATTGAAAATTCCTAATGGTGCTACTTAGCATAATCTAAATTGCTACAACTTTTGTTTTTAAATAATTACATGCGCAATGCTCAGCAACCCCCTAATAGAAGTTAAAATGACATCTCTATCTATAAAAGTTCTGAAGATATTTAAGTTTGAAAATTTTAAATGCTGCAAATTAGCATAATTTAAATTGCTACATTTTTTGTTTTACATACAAGATATGCGCAATGGTACAGAAGTTGGAATGATATCGCTATCTATCATACTTTTGAAGATATTCAAGATTTAAAGTTTGAAATTCCCCTTATTTGCACAATTTTAAACATCTTCATTCCTGTGAATAAAAAGGTGAAATTCCTTGTATGGAAGTACAATCCTGCCAAGTTTGGCAGAGTTTCTATGTAAAATAGAAATAGTGTCAGAGAAAAGTGATGGACAGATTCACTGGTAAAGAAGAAAGAAAAAAAAGAGAGAGAGAGAGAGAAAGAAAAAAATAAAGAAGAAAGGAAGGAATGGAATGAAAGAATGAAAGAAACAAGGAAGGAAAGAAAGAAAGAAAAAAAAGAAAGAAAGAGAGAAAGAAAGAAAGAAAGAAAGAAAGAAAGAAAGAAAGAAAGAAAGAAAGAAAGAAAGAAAGAAAGAAAGAAAGAAAGAAAGAAAGAAAGAAAGAAAGAAAGAAAGAAAGAAAGAAAGAAAGAAGAAAAGAGTGTGTTGATACACACACCTTAAATATCAGATATGTCTTGGGTGTTTCCCTGTATCCCACTGCGGAACCTGTTAAGTAGTTTTTATGAAAAAAAAAAATAATAAAAACAAACAAACAAATACCCCAGAGCATTTGAATTTTTTTTATTGCGGGGTATGGGTGAAAGAAACCTCATGAAGGGTGCAGAGATTATGACTTTACATATCACACATAATAAGCTCAACACAAACCTGAGTAGGGGTGCCAATTGGAGCCCAAATGGACTGTAGTCTTGAATGGAAAATATGGTAATCCTGGTCCTGTGCAGTCGTATTTGACAGAGGTTAAATACATGCACTTTGCTGCGTTTTTAATGATACTTTCGTACACCACAGACTTTGCGTAGTAAAGAAAGGGCTTTCATGTGTTCTCGTCTTCTGACAAGGGCTTTCCAACAGTTTTTGAATGGAAAGAACATGATGAGTTTGACCCAATTCAGGGCAATTTTACTGAAAAGCATATTTTAAACACCAGCAGACAAAGGTAATTATGTAAGAATTTTTGGCGATCAAAGTCTATACCAGGGGCAAATCTAGAGGGGAGTCAGACGGGTCCTGGACCCCCCCCCCCCCGCCCCAAAGGGGGGGGGGGTCAAAAAAAGGGGGGGGGGAGAGACAGAGACGATAAACGACGTGGGACTCATTAACAATACCAGAAAGAAGTACATAGGCTTACATATTCAGTTTTAGTTGCAAACTAAGATCAGGAAATCGTACAACCCAGCATACAGCTTGTTTCAATACAACCACTTTGAAAGTGCTGCAGAGGTAACCCAGAGAGGCAGTTGCATGTGAAACTACTTCCAGATGTGGAGATGGTTGCAGCACTTGACTTCCACGCCAGTGTTCTGGGCTTGGTCAAATTTTAAATGCAAGTGCCAATTAGTGTCATTCGGCCCAGATACTCGCTGCGGCCACCGGTGCTTGCTCTTGTGAATGATGCATGTGAATGGAGTCATGACCTAACTTTGACACGTTATGATCTAATCCACACAGTGACATGTTTGCTTGCTTTAATGTTGGGCTTAATATAATGAGTATTTGCAATAATAATGGATCGTTTTCTTATAAAGAAGCCAAAACTTGAACAGATAAGGTCCCAAGAAACTATGGATGGACAAAAGGTAAGAACTACTATCATTACGTATAGCAAATGCCAAGTGAAATGTGTATGCTTATTCACCCCTCCCAGCAGCAGGGATGCCAAATGTAGTGAATTTTGTATCTCAGAGAAATCAAATTATCCTATTAAAATACAGTCTCAAATGCCAGGAAAATGCATCTCAGAGCATCTATTTTTTTAATCCCCCACCCCTCCACCCCGCTGTGGCCTTTGTCACTTTCACACTCCAGTTTTGTGCTTTGTTTAAGTCACTGATCCCCCTTTCCGGAAATCCTGCATCCGCCCCTGTATAGTTTGCCCTGTGTCGAAGATTCCCAAGCAACCTTGGGTGTATCACACGGAAGAAAGATTTGGCGTGTACTGTAGTTATCCATGTGTCGGGCCATGTAGGAAAGTAAACATTCACTCATGAAAGCATACAACTTTGGCATAAATGTTCAGGCATTTTTTCATTGGTTCTAAAGGACCCTACCACGACGCAGAAGATGACATTGCCTGCATAGACTACGGGCCAAAGTAGGTCACAGGACGATGCATGCGTCTCACTATCAGCATTGAATGTGTGTATTGAACATCACAGGGCTAGCGAGGCATGAAAATCCAATCTGAATCAGTGGCGGTGATTTTGATGTAACTCGAGAACTGTCCCAAGTTGTCCCTCCATCCCTTTCCAGCGCCATGATTTGATGAACTTGCAATATACCGGAATGGGTGTTTTAAAGTTTTGCATTACCGGGACCCCATTGTTCAGACCCACCAACTGATGATATGCTTACGACGAACGCTTCTAAAACTCAAAATCCAGGGCTCAAAATACGAACTCTGTTTTTGTATGAGAGGTATCAGTCATACGTTCAACATAAAAAAAAAATCTTTTAGAATATCACTCTATTCATTTCCTCAAGTAATTCACGGCATCTTGAAAAGTATGAGTGGTTTCACTCAAATAGGATTAAAACAAACAGCTCTGGTCTTTCAAGTGAGTGTTTCCCTCTTTTTGACATGATTTGGTATCAACTGAGTGTCTCCACTCACCGGTCACCTTAAGCTTTCATGCAGCCACACAAGGCCCATATGAGTGTTTTCCCTCGTGTGGGCCCCGCTTCGAATTTCTTGTGCCAGGTAGCCGAGTCTTTCCACTCACCAAAGCCTTGATGTAGCTAGTCTGAGTGAGTGGTTCCCCTCATTTGGACCTCATTTTGGATATTTAGTACCAAATGAGTGGTCCCACTCATCGATGGCATTGTGCAGCAGGTCCAAAGTGAGTGGTTCCACTCAGTTGGGACCTTTTTTCTAAGGTTTTGTACAGAATGAGTGGTTCCACTCATACAAAATGTAGATTTGTAGAATTAACAGGTTTCAGGATCCTGGATTCGCAGCAACAGGTTCCCAATTTCCGTATATTAAGCCAAAAAACAGAAAAATTGATTTTCTGGTTTTAAAATAAATTGTGTTATATGCAAAGATTAAAGTCAATTTCCACATATTTTTCTTTGAAATATCATACACCCCCATTCAATCTTCTTTTAAAATGGAGCATTTAACCTGAATATCAATTTAAAAGTCACTTTTTCTTCATTTTTCCCAAAAATATGCAAATATCATTGTTGCTGTGGTTAATACATGAAAATCCAGCAATGTACCCTATTGTAAACCATTGACACAATTTAATTGTTTTATTTTAAATAAAAAAATAAAGATAGTGGTTTGATCTGACAAATATAAGTGGTAAGGCAACACTTAGAGCAAATAATTTTGACATGAAGGTGAAATTTTAAAATTTCATCTGTCAGCATCAGTTTTCCTTCAGGGATGAAACCACCATTATATGTACTGTATATTCTCATATTAGCATGAAGGCGTATAACTTTTGTTGCGTCACTTTTTAAAATAAAGTATGCAGTTGGTGTTGTGCAGACACCTTTCATTGAAAACATTCGAAATAAAAAAGGCGAGTCTATAGATAGAATCAAACGTTATGCCAGTGTTTACCTGTCATAGCCAGGAAACACGTTCTCCGAGCACGGCTTGCCAGCATTATGTCACTGCGTATGAATATGTGATTTGCCCTCTGTTTATAAAACTCATCATGGAAAAAATATCTGTCAAACCATACAACACAAACAGGATGATAAGCTCATGTAATAGTCTAGCTGAAACAGTGGGTTAATTACAGGCAAATGGCCCCCAAAGGTGTCAGCACACGACAACCAAGAACTATTTACTGCGGTAACCTGCACCTGATTGGCCGCAATGGTGTATTCATACCCTATGGCGGGTGGTGCGTGTGTGGTGTGTAGCTTGCACATCGTTGTATTCTAGAATATCATTCCATTCCGTATCATTTTTTTTTGCAAACAAACTGTTTCTATAATAAAAAAGAATCATTTCCGAGAATAACTACGATATATTAGGAATGTATGGCTAAAGAAACAGTGAAAGTGTGCTGCGGAATTCCTGAGCATTATGTTGCTAGGCAACTTGGGCCTAGCCGTTCATCACGATTAACTGTTAAACAGAACAGTTTCTTATAATACTAAAACCAACACTCTTTGTCTGTACTTCTACTTTTCAACTACAAGCTGGATCCGTGTAAGAATTTCCAGGCATATATAAGTTGAAGCAAGGCCCCACCCCTAATATCGCCCAGTCCGCCAAATGTCAACACAGTTGCTATTCCACATATATACAGCCTACGGGCAACGAAACTCGTTGTAATCAGAGTTTGGACGCATCAACTGTTAAGCTGGATAATATGCCCATAAAAAAATATTTGTTTTTCGGTTTGGTTACATGAACACTTGTTGTTCTGGCAGACCCAGTAGAAATGTTAACCCTTTTCTGCCTTTGAAACAAAGATAATATTTGGAAAAGCAGGGTCTAATAAATTTCTTAAAATCGTGACATGAAAGGCAAATACATCTGTTTGTGAAAAAGCTGGGACTTAACAGCTTATTGAGGGCTAATTGTGAACTTGATAGGCCTATATGTAATTTATCAGATAGGCCTAACTTACTTAGCAGGCTTTGATGAAGGACCATATTGGGTATAGGCTACACAGTATGCAGGCCTACCGAGGGTACAATGTATCACTTGCATGCTTCAACTGCAGACAACTTGTGCATGGATATAACAAGAGTGTAATTAAGGGAAACAAATTTACTTCTATAGATTTGCTCTTGTCCGTCTGTTCGGTCATCCATCCATCCGTCCATCCCAATAGCTTCTGTCGTGCATATGTTTCCAAAATCACTTGAGCTACCGTCATCAAATTTTACAGGATGGGTCATATTTTATATGACCCATAATTTGGTCACAATCACTGCTGGTGAGGCTAATGTGCATTATTTTAATGTACATAGTTTTAATTAATAAACTGAATGTTTGTGCATGTTGAACATTGCCACTTTGGATGCCATGAACAAGACAGCTAGTGTACATCTAAAATGGGCTTTCACCCTTCAAAATATAGTCCTCATATTATGATGAATCTATCCACCCACCAGTCTGTGAACTGGCCTCACATAATTTCATGATTATGACTGTTTAAATAGATATGTGTGTATACATTGCTATGCTAAATTATCAATGGACCAAATATAATTTTCTTTATACTTGCAGGGACAACAGAGAATACAGGGGTTTCACTACCACACCTAAAGACCTAAAGGGAAAAAAGGAAGGGATAAAAACATGCTGGGTGCATTTGATATATATCTGACCACGATTATGCGCCAGCACCTGCCACAGGGCCAGCTGCTGTTAAGTTGTTACAACTGGACCATGATTACTTGGCAGCAGAAAGGAAGAGAACAGGTGATCAGCTGCTAGAAAGTAGTGTGACAAAAAAGCTTAAGGCAGAGGAAAATAAACTCTTACACCTGAAAGAAGAATACTGTGCCTTACCTTAAATAATGTGCTGGTTTAAAAGAAAAAATGGCCCACAGGCGTCTCACACAATTTGAGGCATTGAGTGCTGCTGAGCAAAATATACAACAAAAAGAACTGCATCTGCATCACCTTGAACAGGGTATTCAATGTATGCAGCAAGAACACCAGAGAAAGGCACAGACCATAACAAAAATGAACAGCAGCTTGGCTTGCCACCACACTCAACTGCAGGTAACTCTGTCGGGTGGTTTTAGTTTATGATTCATGCTTGCATGTGCATTGCAGGTAGGCCCATTTCCAAAAATGTAGTACGCACAGTTTCCAAATAAGCACATAATACATACGCTAGTTTGTATACACATAGATAAAAGCATATTTACGTGCATGTATACATGTATATGCAAACCTATGCATGATTAGCATATGTAGACCTTTACTATTCTCTGTTTAGGATAAAGTAACGATACATATTTGCATATGTATCACATGCATGTAAAATATGATTATGATTAAAAAATGAAATATGATTACAAACATGTTCCTATATATGTTGGCCTACAAGTGTAACAAGCATCTTGGCCTCCTAATTTTGTACTTCCAAATATGCCTAGATGTACACTGTATAATGTGTTAACCCAAAGGTAGGCTTATTGGTATCCTACATGTATTAACAGTTACGGGATTGATGACTGTCCATTGGTTGATATCAGGACAGTCACCAATTACATATGAACCATGACCTGATACAAGTGGCCAACCGACAGTCACTAATCGTGCATCATGATTGTGATAACCTGTAGGCCTACATATAAAGGAAGATGCTTGTAAAAATATTTGGGAACAGTATCATTTAGCAAAAGCCTGTATGCTATGTACTTATAGGGCTACATATTTGTATCTGAATACACATGCATGTTTGTACCTAGCTGAACTTCAGATACTAGATAGTACCTTTTTACTTTTAACCATGAAAATAAAAGCACAATTCAGTATAACACACGGTCCTGTTGTAGACTTTTCAAAAGTTACATGCAAGTACAGAACTTTTAAAGTTTTTGCTTGTTTATGTATATTAAATTGGCTCATCAGTACAAACACTCAAAATAAAGACAGTCCGTTTAGAAGTTATAAAGTGTATGAAAATCTTTATCCATATCAATGTTGGTGGCGCCACCTATATATTATGTCATATACAGGTCAAAATGTGAACATCTTGTGACCCTGATCCCATCAGGGTTTTCAAGTTAGCTTGACATAACTTTCAGGACTTAAAGGGTGTATGGAAATCTAGTGCCTTTTGATATTGGTGGCGCCACCTACAATATTATGAAATATAAGGGGTCAAAATGTGAAAATCTTGTGAACACTTTAGCATCTTTCTTTTTGGGCAGATCGTCACAAAACTTGGTGGGGTTGTACGGGAGTTCGAAGTCAATGATACTAGTGGTGCCACCTATAATTTGACGGAAATTATGAGCCAAAATGTGGTGTAAGATATAAAATTCTATTTCTGGAGAAGTATATAGATTAGACTTGCCAAATGCATAGGATATATGCCCCATGTCCAAAACTAGAGTGTCATGTAATATCAGTGACCTTGACCCAGTTTTGTGAGGTCGACATGCCTGAGAAGTTGAAAGAGGTGATTTTGTAATGGAAGGGTCTAGCTTGGATATCAATGGCAAAGTGAATTGAGCCTCTAGATCAAATTGCACTTGATTACGTTGTACTTAAAACTGTACTTGGTGACTTACTTAGATTACACTGTCATTAATGATCAAAGAGAATCATATAAATACAGCAATGTGATTATATGTGCTTTGTTAGAAGTTACACTGGGGGGATACAACTTTTTCCATTACTTCAAATTTGTTCATGTACATAATTATAAACTTACAAGGATGAATATGTATGTGCTGTGATCATAAGAGATGAAACTCCCAGATAATCTGGTCTCATAGGCCTAATCAGTGTCCATGCAGAGAAATATTTATTTATTTATTCATTCGATGCAGTGAAATATTTATTTACTTATTTATTTATTTATTCATTCATTCAGTCATTTATTCATGTATTTATTTATTTTGTGTCTGTGTGTAAAAAATCCATAAAACTAAGAATAAGAACAATTCCTCATGTTTCTTTGTTGGTTTCAGGCACTGATGGGTGTCAATAGGGCCATAACTACTCATGTTGTGGTACAAAAGAAGGAATTTATTTCACTTGGATTTCCCATTCCATGTATCAGGTTTTATTTTACAAGAATCTGCTGGGGCCATGGCATTTTCTACAACATTTATACGAACCACTGTGTGATCAAGTATTATTACAGCATTCCACCATACCAAGCCATAAATGCTGCTGCCATTGCATTGGTAGCCACTACCAGTGTATTTATAATAGTCATATTATTCATGACAGGGTCTGTCTAAATAGCCATGGTCAGGTAGGAGCAGTATTTGACACATTTTACCACAAAGTTTCACATAATTTATGAAACTAAAATTTTCCACACAAACTTAAGATGCTTACTTCAATGGAAATACATGCAAGTGGTTGTTCACACCACTCATGTTGAAAAATGCACTCGAGTTTTACTTAGAAATTGAATTTGTGCACCAAGGCTACTACCATTATCATTTAAAAGTGACTAAATTTTGTCTTGGGTCTCGGGTATCTAGTTTTGTTGGACACCACATTTGTTCGCATACTGATCCTGTAGGTTGAAGTGCAGTCTCGGTGTCCTCTTGTTGTACCTTATTACAACAGGCTTCTCGCTGGTACAGAAAACATGGGCCTTCTCACCACTTGGAAAATCCTTCTCTACCAGTGAGTTTCTATTCATATATGGTTCTGGTATTCCCATATTAACTGTACAGTTGTATTCAGTATACATGTTAGTTTCTCAATGCATGTAATTTTCAGTATGTCTGTACATCGTGTAGAGCAACATTCAAATCCAAACCAGGTAGCATGACTGATCTGTCTGATACCATAGTATACCTCACCAGGAACATTTCAATACAGGGAAATTTCATATTTAAAGTTTTCTTTAATGGCGAGGTCACAGTTGCTTGTGAATGGACTGTATCCACAACTTGAATTCTTTCTGCACCATTGGAAAGCTCTGCAGATAACATAGAATAGGCACACAATACCATGAGCATTTGCCCAATTCAGTATGAATTTTGAAACCCAATACTTATGGGATTTTCACTGCCATAACTAAGAAGTTTTTTTTTACTGTTTTATTATCAATATATCGATCTATCTGTATTTTTTTTATCTCTGTTTGAAGTACAAAATATATTTAAATTAATATTGTGCTGGGTTTTTTAAGTACTGCTTTAATGAACTTTACATTTTCAGGACTGTATTTATCAGATAAACAATACTGGGAATTTTGCAGTCTCTGATGCACATAACCATAAAAATAAGGCACTTCCACTTCTGCAAAATATATTTAAAAATATCTTATCAGCAGGAAATATACTTCTTTGTAGCTGATGTGCAGAATGCTACATTCAAGCGAAATATTTTGGTACTGGTGCTAAAACTTATTTCCGGTCTGACTACAAAGTAGACAAATCTCAAGTTTCACTTTTTTCTAAAGAACAATGTTGTTCAAGTATAACATAATAAATTTTCAGAGTTTTACAGACCATACATGTCAACTTTCGTTTTAATGGGTCAGAAATATGTGTTAGCAAAAATGTCCATGTAAAATTGAACAGCATGAAATAGTAGTGTAAAACATGAACTGTTATTATATGAAACTAGGTTTTACATAACTGGTGTCTACCACATGTATTCATGTTGTAGATTTGTTGAATGATTTATCGCATCATATTTGACCTTTTGGAAGATGAAAAAAAAGCCTCATATCAGAAAAAGTTTTTTGTCTAACAAGTAATGTGTAATTAATGAATGTTTCAGCATATATCCTCAGGTTTTGTCTTAATCTTTTTCAACAATCATAATTAATACCTTTTGCTGTGGTCACTCTTTTATAAAACCTCCACAAAAACATGCACGCCTTTTGTATGAGGTCTGTTCCTTTGTATTCTGAATATTGTAGTTATGTTTTCACCACACTCCCACCCTCACCCCCACACCAGAAATGAGGCTAATGTACCCCATTTATGGAGTATTTAGGACAATATTATAAGAGATGGACTACTGTATGCAGGTTACAAATGTAAGTATGTATGCATATATATATATATATATATATATATATATATATATATATATATATATATATATATATATATATATATATATATATATATATATATATATATATATAGTGTGAAACTTGTTTTTATACCACTGTGATGAGAGACCACCTGCTTTTCAGATCATGTTTACCATGTCCTCTTGCTATCATTTCCATGTTACTGAACTTCTATTGAGAGACCACCTGCCTTATATGACCACTTTTTGACCTGCCTTAGGGGTAGTCTCTCAAAACAGGTTTCACTTTGCTGTAATCACCCTGTGCCTTTTTGCAAACTTAGCCCAAAATGTTAGAAGTGCCATGAGCAGTGATGAGTTACAGGGTGAGTTAGGGCCAATTTTTGTGACATGGCATCAAGCAGACAATTTGTATTTCCACAGCATATTTTGTCCTTCAAAAACATCAAGCCAAAAAGTGACAAAATGTCACAAACATTTTGCTAAAACAAGTATTCTATCATGTGGAACAGCATGTTCTTGTATATTTTGTGATGTGACCCAATGTTGCTGGCCTGTGATTTCTCAGATTCAACAAAACAGTGGGGTGAAGGTGTATTTTTAGACGGATTATTCTTTATGATCAAGACTTTCATTACTAAGAATTCTATCAAGTTAATACTTCACAAGAAAAACAGTTAAAAATATTATACATGTAGGTCTAACATCTACATGATCTGGGCATAGAATGCTGACATACACAGAGCTGTCCACAAGTCAAAATGCCAGCAGTAGGCCTAGGCCTAATTTTCATACACGGATAATTTTCAGCTGATCAACTGATTATAGTTGAAATTTACTAGTACCTGCTGTTTAAGAGCAACCCTTCTGTCAGCCAAAAGTGGTTACATATGACAGGTGGTCTTAATTACAGGTAAAATAACAAAGAATATATATGTGATCACAAGTGCCAGGTGGTCTCTCATGGCAGTGGTCTTAAATTGTTGGTACTATTGTATATTTCAAACTAAAATCTTAAAATTTTACCTGATTTTACCATTTCCAGCTCTTTACAGCAAGATTAGCTCTCATGTCTGAATTTTGTGTGGACGTTTGAGAAAATGATGGAGTGTCAAAATACAGGCACAACTGGGTCTGGGTAAAGTTCGTAGAAGTCACCATAGTAATCTTCACTGATATCCAGTTGGACAGTTTTGTTACATGACCACAACTCTCTCAGCACAAATCCATTTGCAGAGAACAATATTTCTGATTATTCATATTCTATGCCTTAATACAATAAGGAATGTGTAATTTAGTCTGCTTTAATTCATTTTTATGTCATGCTGAATATGGTAGAAATCAAAATTGCACAATAACAAATAGAAGCCATTTGACACACGAAATGTTTAGAACAAAATTGTCTGAACCCGCCCCCCCCCCCAAAAAAAAAGGGTTATTTTAACCTTTTCCCCCATTGGATCAAGACCGAGTCAACAGCTTTCCTTGGTGCAGGTAGTAAGTAGCCAACCTGTTAGTGTACCAAGGAAATTTCTTGACCTGGGGCATTTTACTTTTCATTCAAATTGTTTTTTTTAAGATTGAAAATAAATTCTAAGTCCTGAAAAGAGAGGAAAGTTGACTCTGTCCAGTTTTGGTCAGCTGGAGGAGGAACTTGAAAGGGTCGATACTGATTGACTTCAAAATAATAAGCATTTTCAAGAAGGATTTTCATGCAGCATTAAAGTCATATTGACAAAACAGAATTATGGGAACTCTTGGAGCATTGAATAGTAAAAATCATGTCTGTATTAGATGGCCCATATATTTATAAGGTTGAGTTTATCCATTATCTTTTGTTTCGGTGCATGTACATGCAGGTGGGTTGAAAAGTCAGTAAATGCGGGAGGGGTACATATGCAAGCACTCTTTCCTCATACGTGGTTAATAATAAACATTCCTCAGGGCAAGGGGAACTGAATGCAATCGGCTCAAGCAGCTGGCTCAATTCATATTTCAATTATCACAAGTGTAAAATTTATCCGCAAATTAATTAGTCCTCTAATCCAGTTGAAATTTTCTTAGACATTTTTTAGATTGTCTCCTCTTTTTCAGTTACTGGACTTAAATTAAAGATTTTCAACAATTTCAATTTTAGCATACAGATCGAAGTACTGATTTCGTCAACTTTACATTCCATTCTAACATGAAACTTTTAAAATAACTCAATTTAAAATGTGCTAGGTGCACGTTTCATATTTTGTGGCTATAAATCTGAAAACTGAGAAACGGATACTCTGAATTCAAAGTTCTGGTCCTTTTTTGCCCATCAGGCAAGCCCTGCACACTGCCTGTACATGGACCTACGTGAGGTCCATGGCCTGTCACAGGTTCATCCAAACAATAATAAAACAAATTTATGCCAATTATTTGTGCAAAAAAAAAAAGTGCAGTCTTTATTGTCATGAAGCTACATTTATTTCTGAAAGCAATATGTACGTGCATTTTACACTTGTCTCGTGTACTGATTAGGTCTTGTTTTTGCATGAGACACGGCTACGCCTGTATCTATTGCATAACTCGGTTGGAACAAGCCGGGAATAGGTACACAAGAATCATGGAAAAATGCGAAATGCAAATATGTGCAAAATATGAAACACTACGAAGATAACGTGTTGTTCTTGAAAAGGCAATTGTATCTGCAAAGGATCAACTCGTTGTCTGCGCAATGTTGTCAAACGAGGACATATGACGCCTCATAACGGCAGCTGCAAGAGATTTCAACTCGCCGAACATTGGGTCCACATTATCATGTATCAGTGGATTTTCCCTCGCAAAAAAATCAGCTAAATCATCCCTCGTACGTTCTAAGGCAATCTGTAATCTATCTGACGCTTATTTTCATTCCCAACACCAGAAATCTGCGTGGTATGCCGCAAATCAATCGCCAACAGACGTGGATGCTGCCATATTCGAAATGAGGTCAAAGGTCAGAAAATCGCAGCCCTTTCTCGCCTCCGCACAGCAAAGATTTTGGGCACTAGGGAGGGCTCGCCCCGGCGTGATTAAATATAGTCAATTATAGCTGAATGATGCCACACACACACAAACACACATATATATATATATATATATTTATATATATATATATATATATATATATATATATATATATATATATATACATACATACATATATATATATATATATACATATACCACTTATGGTGATCACAACTCAACCCACCATTAGACATAGGAAACACACACACACACACACACACATATATATATATATATATATATATATAAATATATATATATATATATATATATATATATATATATATATATATATATATATATATATATATATATATATATATATATACCACTTATGGTGACCATAACTTAATCAACTATTAGGATGACCAAGGGTATTATCTATACATCACATAATGCCTGACAAGTTCATTCAGACAAAAGACATTGGTCACATCTTAACCATCCTCTCAAAGCAGGTGGTCTCTCAAAGGAAGTATAAATTACATGCAAATTACCACAGAGGGACCTTGCAATTGTCACTAATGAAGGAACATATTTCATGCATACTATTATAAAGCGCATTTTCAGGTGTAATCGACCCACCTTCTTGTCATGCTTTGTGACCACAAAGAAATAGAAAATAGATGGTGCCGCTTTGTATATTCTTATGGAGGAAAGGGTCGGTTATGTACAGTGGTCTCTTAAAGGAGGGACTTCTTGGCAAAGTTGAACCATGCGACAATCTCGAACTTAATGTCCTTTTAAACTCAGCTGACTGCGCATACAAAATAGATGGTGATCCTTTGTCTATCTCATTACGGAAATTTTAAACCATGCCTTGTTACAACCACTGATTTTTCCTTCAGTTCACCAAGTTAATTCAGTGCATTGGTTTTTTTTTTTTTTGTGTTTTTTTTTTTTTTTTTTTTTGGTTTTTGCAGTACTTTCGGGGACCAGAATGTTGGACTTTGGAATTTTCCCACAACTCCTTCTCTTTATTTTTCACACAAAAAAAAAAAAAACAAAAACAAAAACAAAACAAAACAAGAAGGAAAAAAAAACTAAAACAAAATACAATCCTGTAAAATTCACGCTAAAAATGCAGCGCCACCTGGTGATCAAATTAAGAACTAGGGGTTCCCGGAGTGTTCCCGTGTGATATCAAAGCAATTGGCTGAGCGGTTTGGAAGAAATTGATTTGTCCATACACACACACACACACACACACACACACACACACATATATATATATATATATATATATATATATATATATATATATATATATATATATATATATATATAACCTCCAAAAATCATTGCAGCATTACCATTTGAGCAAACCTGGTAGAGCCCAATCCAAGGTACACTGCACTCAATACCTTCCCAAATTTAAAGTCAATCTAGTTGATGGTTTCAGAGAAGAAGTGGGATATGTGAATTAGCATTGGAAAGTCCATTGACTTGCAGAGAAAACAATATGAAAGGTGCATTTACCGATAAGTACCCAAATTGGGAAAAATAAATCGTTAAAACTTTGTGCTACAAACATATTACATGGTTCTTATTTTAGGTTATGCATTGGACATAACAGGGAATGGCTCCTCTTCAGAGGGACCTTGTAAGTTGAGGATATCTACAGCAGAAAATTAAGGTGTAATAGTCAGATGCATACATATATGGCAATCAATGGATATATTCAAATCAAACAGTGCCCATCAGGTGACTCACATTAATCCACCACTGCATTCATTACGCATGCTTGTAGAGGGCGCGTGTTTTTTTTTTTTTTTTTTTTTTTTTTTTTTTTTTGTTTTGTTTTTGTTTGTTTGTTTGTTTTGTTTTGTTTTGTTTCTCTGCCTAGTGTACCCCAACACCATTTCACAACTGGGCGGTTGGCGATGTACCTGTACCTGTTGCAGAAGAGACACAATTTAGAAATGGTCACTCACATGTATTTAACATATAAGGGCTTCTTGGTGACCAAGAATGCGATTTAGTTTACACTATGAAATGGTCAATATAATCTGGCTAAGTTACATACTGCAGAGCCATGCATTCTAGTTTCATTTGAAAAAAGAAAAAAAAAACGAAATGCAATGACTTTGAAGCTGGTATGGTAAGCTGTTTTATCAAACAATTTTGGCACTAAGTTTTCATGATTCCCTGGAAACCTAATGCAAAAGGGAAGTCAAGTATCAAAAATTGCACTTCTTTAGTCTTGTGGAGAAATCAACACCACTTTAGGTATTAGACTCTGTTTATATGGTGCAGAACTGGCTGAACATAGCCATAGTAAGATTCACGTGGAATGCACATGCATGTACATCTCATCCCAACATCCTTCTTTACTTTTGAAGACAGCAAGAATATGGCCAGGAACACAATGCTACAAAAGAAAAAAAAAACAAGAGGAGCATGATGGTCCCTTGCTCTGCTAAATGCCTTTTAGTGGGAAAAACTGTATACACCTATAACATCATATTTCCCCTACGCTGAAAGGTTTTAAATGTATAAAGAAACATGCAGTACGATCAATCACTACATAGTTTTCTCAACACGTGTTCCTTGAAGCATTGTAGTATAAAGTAAAGATGAAGTCAAAGCAAAAGTTATGATAAGGTAAGGTGATAATTAAAATATAATTCAATTTATGAATAAATATACAATTATATGAAAGGAAAAAAAATAATGGGGAGGGGGGGGCTATTTTGGGCAGCCCCACATGGCTACTAACTCTCCTGCTGGGGCAGTGATAGGTTGCCTGGAGACTACCTGGGCAGTTTGCAGCTAATGAGAGCTCATCTTTCCCTGAACAGGCATTGGGAGTAATATCAGACATGTAGCCCACATCATTACCATGCTGCGCTCTATGTGAGGGGAAGATCAGTTGAGTCACTTGACCTTTCATTCAGTGGACACTGCTTCCATACAATATCTGAGTCATGGCAAAGACACTTGTCAAGT
>CAXHWN010002661.1:0-61000 GCA_964020975.1 Hermodice carunculata | reverse complement strand
GAGTATAATTTCATGCCTAAAAGTAAGCTTTTCTTATAAGTCTATGTGAAAAGAACAATACTTATTTGTGCGACTTGAACATAAAAGTTTGGCATTTTGGGGGTTTAAATAGTCGATACTTTTTTCCCGTGGTTTCAATGTGTTTTACGATTTGTTCTCTTTAGTTACATATTTTGTCAGCAGGTGTCGCTGTTGTTTCAGTTACTTTTTTCACTGGCCTTATTAGTTAATGGTTAGAAATTCTATATAACTATGAATTATTTACCAAGAGCATAGATTATTGTAGTATTTGTTAAATGGTGAAATGTTATATTGTTAAAACTTGGTATAATGTTTAATAGAATATTATATATGAAGTTATAAGTGAACAAGTGCTAAAATAATTACGATAAATGATATATAAGTTAAAAGTTATACCAAATGAGTAGTGAAGATGATTATATGTTGATTATATGTATATTGTTGCAGTATGT
Organism: Hermodice carunculata; assembly: GCA_964020975.1. Taxonomy (NCBI): domain Eukaryota; kingdom Metazoa; phylum Annelida; class Polychaeta; order Eunicida; family Amphinomidae; genus Hermodice; species Hermodice carunculata. Next base: position 60,527 of record CAXHWN010002661.1, on the reverse strand, counting down.
CTCTATAATGTCGCAGTGATGTCCCAGTGTCAATAAATGCCCATGGAGATTAAACGGTTAGAGTTGAGTCCTTCCTTCAGTCAAAGTGACAGAAGATAAAAGCTATTCCCTGCTTCGCCATGGGTGCCATAGTTACAAGTCATACCTAGGAGCAGCGGGAAAAGGTGTTCAAGCGTTCCCGTGTTAGACACATTCGAGGGAATGTGCAATGTGTGTTCCAGTGTTCCCAGTTTCAAGTGTTAGACACATAATTGGCGATGTGCATCAGTGCATCCGTATATTTGTTCATCTGTGCTTCTGTGCATTCGCGTACTAGTGTTCAGACACACCAGTGATGATGTTCATCAGTGCTGTGCTGCATTGTTTAACAGTTTAGGAGTCACATCGTGTGTTGTGATATTTATCGACAGTCAAGTTTCAACATCAGTCTTGCATTCTGCTAGACAGCTACGTACCTGGTTGCAACCAACTCTGTTATTTATTGTGATTTATTAATTTATCTATTTTTGGTTTCAAATTTTTTGTATTGTTATTTTGAGCATGAGAAAGAACATGATGATTATTTTGATGAAGTACAATCTAAATATGTCAAAATTTTAGGTGTAGCTAAAGGTGCCATAAAATCTGTAGTTCAGACTGTAACAACACCTGCCCAAATCCCAGGTCGTGAAGTTTATGATATCCTATCCCTTCCAAAAGTGCAAATAGAAACATTTTCTGGGGACCCGCTCCAATATCATAACCTCATTAAAGCTTTCCAACTTTCAGTTGAATCATGCATAGCAGATCCATATGCTAGACTTACTCGTATGCTCCAATACACGTCAGGTGCTGCTCATCAGGCCATTAAGTCCGCTGTATTTCTTAAGCTGGAAGAGGGTTACAAGTTTGCGTGTGATACACTTCATAAACTTTATGGGAGTTCACACTTGGTAACTCAGAGCATTATTAAGTCCCTTATGTGTACAAGAACGATCAAATCGGTGGTTGATATGCAATCGCTCTCAAATGAGTTACGCAACTCTTATCAAATTTTGAAGCAAATTGATTGCCTTCATGAGGTAGATTCTCAGGTTGTCATTCTTGATATTGTTGCACGCTTACCTGCTTCTATACGAAATAGATGGAATAAGGGGGAATTGAAGTACAAGCGTTCTTCAGGTAAATACATGAAATGTGAGCAGCTAGCATCTTGGGTCGATGGTCTTGCCGAAGAATGGTCAGATCCATTGGTTGGACAAGTTGCTAGATCTGAGAGATATCAGAGTCGCAAAAATGTGACAGCTCATATTACCCAGGATGAAACTCAGTAGTTGATTGACCCCATGTTGGAGGTTGACAATACACCTGGTAATTCATCAGATGGCGCTGCTGTATGTACGTTTGACGTGAATACAGTCACTAAGAAAAAAATACACAGCAGTCACAAAACTCACAGCATTTCAATCAGCCATGCAGAATGTGTAAACAGCATCATTTCATTATGAAATGTCCTGTTTTCCGTGGTCTTGAGGTTAAAGATTGTTTAGCCTTTCTGAAGTTACATCAATTATATGTGAACTGTTTAAGGGATAACCATGATATCTCTGACTGCAAATGTAAGGCTCGTTGTTTTGTTTGTGGCGACAAACATACAGCTTTCCTTCATACTGATAGGTCCTCAGTTAACTTTGTTGTGGGTGCATCATCATGTTTGATGCCTGTGGTTAGAGTACAGGTAAACAACACTGTTTACGCTAAAGCCATACTGGATACTGCTTCTTCCACTTCTTTTGCATTGAAAGTTTGGCTGATCAGTTAAATTTAAAGTATCGTTGAATGATTACATCTTAAGAACGATGAGTGGTGCATCTCCTGTTAGTTCAAAACAGGTGTCGCTTGAATTATCAACTGATCAAGAATCAATGGTGTTATCTGGTGTGAAAGTTGTGCCACATATTCCTATATCCACGGAAGTTTTAGATCAGAGTAAATACCCACACTTGCAGGGTCTTGATCTATCTGCTAGTATAGACTGTCAAAATGTTGATATTCTGATAGGTCAAGATTTTGTAGAAGCCTTGATACCTTTAGAAGTACGTAAAGGTATGCCTGGTCAACCAGTCGCAGTTAAATATAAATTTGGTTGGACAGTCAGTGGTCAAATTCCAAAGGCAGATGAGAGTCCTGTTGTCATATGCAATTTTATTCCAACTTCTCCGGTAGATTTGGAAAATGATTGCGACACGTCTATCAATGATGGCATAAAGAAATTGTGGGAACTGGAGAACTCTGCTTTTGAGCGTCAAGGCATGTCCATACTTAATAAAAGAGTTCTAAATTTGTGGAACGAGAAATGTAGAAAAGTCAATGATCTCTACGAATTGCCTATGCCATGGAAAGATCCATGTGAACCCATTCCCAATAATATTAGCCTTGCACAAAAGCGGTTAGATAACCTGGTCGTTCGTTTAGAACGAGATAATCTTTACCAGAGATGTGATTCAGAAGTATCCAAATTACTAGATTATGGTTATGCAGTAGTAGTTCCTGCTGAGGCTATGAAAAACGTAAAGCGCGTATGGTATTTACCACACCATTACGTCCAATCGGTAAACAAACCGGGGAAATGTCGTCTTGTGTTCGATTGTTCTGCGCGTTATGGAGGTAAATCGCTCAATGAACGGTGTTCACAGGGTCCTGATCTTATCAACCAATTGATACCTGTTTTGGTGCGTTTCCGTCTCCATGGTTACGGGATTCAGGCTGATATCCGAAAAATGTATAGTAGATTTTGATTTCTACATATGATCGTGATGCGTTACGATTTTTTGGTGGTACAAGGATGGAAAACTTGTGCATTTGTGCATGTGCGTCCACTTGTTCGGTGGAATTTGGTACACTGCTTCCAGTACGTATGTGTTAAGAAAGACAATACTAGATTAGCCAGACGAAGATCCTATTGTCAAAGAAGCGGTAATGAATTCCATGTATGTCGACGACCTTACCCAATCAGTAAATGATGTATCACAGGTATACAAAATTATATTTGATTTACCTGTTGTACTTCAATCTGGAAGTTTCTTGCTCACAAAGTTTGCTGTCAATGACGAACAATTGTTGAATAGAATACCGTTCGAACATCGAGCAAAAGAAGTCCATACTTTTTTGCAGAGTAAACGTGTCGTGCATGAGGTACATCGTGTGAAGTACATGAAGATATTTTTTGTTTCCATGTACCGTGTTCACACATGAATCACACTATTCGCCGTACAATGTTGAAGATATTGGCCTCGATATTCGATCCTTTGGGTTTCGTTGCACCTTGGGTGTTGCCGGGAAAGTTATTACTTCAACAGGCTACCCGGTTGCGTTTAGATTGTGACACGAAAATTTGGTCTCTTTCTTTAGCAAAACTGGAAAATTTCCAAATTCCACGTTGTATCAAACCATTTTAAGTTGACGGTGGCAATTATGAGTTTCACATATTCTCCGACTCAAATGATAAATCATATGGCACTTGTGCATATCTCAGGTGTGTCAGTGTTACCGGAGACCTGTCATCTCGTTTGTTACAGAGTAAATCTCATCTCACCCCAATGAACAAACCTTGTGCATCCCGCGTCTGGAGTTACCAGCGGCCAAAGCTGCGATGGGCGTGTATTTTGTTTTGAGAGATGAGTTAGTTTTACATATGGTACCTGTATATTTTTGGTCAGACTCGTCTATAGTTCTTGGTTATATTACCAACGAGCCCCGTAGGTTCCACGTTTTTGTAGAAAATCGTGTGAATTATATCCTTAGCAATACTGACACATCGTTCTGGCATCACGTTACATCGAGTGACAATCCAGCTGACTTGTTAACTAAAAGTAGATCATTAGGTCAAGGTGTGATCGAGTTGTGGCTTAGCAGTCCTACATGGTTGAGTGAACATACTGCGTTATGGCACAAAAGTGTTCATATTTATCCTGTTTCAGAGAATAACCCAGAAGTCACAAGAGAAAATAGAATCTGCATGACACAAGTCGACGATTTAAATACAGAATCGTGGATACAACGTGTCTGTGAGTATTTTTCCAGTTGGTCTAAAATCATCAAGTCAGTAGCATGGTTACGTAGATTTGCCATGTACAAATCTAAACGTAATGTGTCTCGAGAATCATTGTCAGCTCATGAGTTTGATTCAGCGCATGATGCGATTATTAGAGATATTCAAAAATATGCTAATAAACGTTAAATACAACAGTTGAAAACTGGTAAGCCATTACTTAAGTCAAGTAGTATACTTTGTCTAAATCGGTACTTAGACGAGAAACAGATCCTTAGAGTAGGTGGCAGGGCAGGAGAACGTCTCATTTTGCTTCCACATCATGATGTCTTTTCACGTGTGATAACACAGAAATACCATTCCAACGGACACTTGGGTTGTGAGTGGACGTAGAGTCGCATCCGTGAGAAATACTGGCAATCGTAATGCTGACACATAAATGAGATTGATTGGCTACCAGCACGCCTCGGTTCCACGCTAAGTCTTAGGATGTGACGTCACCAAGATACACAAAATCCAACATGGCGGCCATGATATTAACTGGTATCACATACAAATTAGATATTTTTTAAAAGTGGTACAAAAGATGTGTTATGAGCTCTTACCTTTATATGACATCTTTCCACAGATATAAATCCACATTATGGTATTATTCCAGTCTAAAAATAAGACCATGGTAATCCAATATGTCCATTTCATTTTTGATCTGTCAGCCATTGCTGACCCAAATATCCAGAAGTCATGTACATGTAATTTGATCAAATTTTGTACAAGCAATGTGATGACAAAATATTTTGCCATATACGGGAAAAATACTTTCCTGATGCAAGCAGTAAGATGTAGGTCCAAATTAGAAAGAAATAATCTTGTGATTTGACTTTGAATTTCAACCTCTAACACCCGCAATTTTTCCAAAATAATCATTGTTTTCTACAAAGCTCCACTTTAGTAACATGGGGTCTGTTCCCGGCATCTTGCACCAAGAATTCACTGCCAAAGCATGCAGATCCATAATCCAATGGGGTGGTGCTATAGTGACAACCCTGTGTCCACCTTTCAGCCAAAAAGGAAGGAACCCCAAAATTACATAAGGGGGGGGGGGGGTAGGGCCCTTTTAATTTTGATCAAATCTGTACAATTTGCGTTAGAATGCTCAAATATATATTTTCCCAACTTAAAATATCACGAAGTATGTAACTTAGCCGAATCTATGTTATTACAGAAAAAGTTCCATTTTATCAGTTATTCTAAACCCCCCTCACTTCTGATAAAATGGACTGTTATGTTATTCAAATTCGACCACTTGTATCTTGAAAATTTAACCCAACCCAGACCAAATTTATACCCTCTTGAAAAGCATGAACACTTGTTGGTCAAGTTACAGTGTCAAATGGTCATGGATCTGTTTGAAATTAAAATGCCAGAGCAGTATCTGGTTGGTGGGTGTTCCAAACAGGCATCTCTTGTATCTTCAGTGGGGTATCGGGTGACAGGATGTTTGTAAAATGACCATTAATCGTAACCCAATAAATGCACTGACTTTTATACACAGTAAAATCTCTCTAACCGAACACCTCCATATACCGAACACCTCTCTATACTGAACACCATTTCTCGATCCCGAATGCATACTTCCAATGTTAGCGAACCTCCCTATACTGAACACCTCCCCATATAGAACACTTCTAGCAGGTCCCAAGGGTTTTCGGTATAGGAAAGTTTTACTGTAAGCAGTAAATGACTTATCACACCCCTTTCATGTGATCCGAACACCTCAACACTCGCAAATAGCAGGCACTAAGATGTGCCTACGCGTCTTTGTTTACATAAGCACTGCCCAGCAATGCAACTGAGAACGAGGCTGCTGATTTGACCCCTAATCTCGCATCTCATTAAACCCAGGTCAGCATCTCGACTGTGGATAACGAAAGCACGTCGCTTAGTAAGGAAAGTGATCAAGGAATGTGTTTCATGCAAGAAAATGTATGCTAAACCCATGACAATAATGGCTGATATTCATAGTTTTTGCATACACCATCATGTACCTGCATTCACACACATAGGTTTGGATTGCCTTGGTCCATATCATACCAGTTTTTATCGTGGTCAAAAGAAACGATATGGTATCATACTTACTTGCTGAACATCAAGAGCAATACACATTGAGATGTTACATTCCCTCGATGTGGAGTCATTTATTAATGCATTCCGCAGATTTGTAGCTAGACGTTCGACACCTAAGACTATAACATCAGACAACGGAGGTAACTTCGTTAAAGGCCAAGAGTTGTTAAAGAAGGCATTTGAATATCATACCAAAAGCACATTAAGACAATGTTCAGCAACACGCTCAATCCAGTCTTTTTCAATTCCATCTAAAAGCCACCATTTGGGTGGTGCCTGGGAAAGACTAATTGGTGTAATCAAAAGAGTCCTCAAAGCTATTTTATTGCGTGCTAAATGTATGTCAGATGAAATACTTGAAACAACTTTCTTTGAAGTGGAGTCTATAGTCAATGGTAGGCATTGGACAAAACTTAGCTTGGATCCAAACGATCAAACATCTTACTCCAAATAAATTGCTTATGTTAAAGCAGTTTCCTGAATTGCCTCCAGGGGGTTGTTCAGTTTCCGATGTCTACCGTAGTTGTTGGAAGTATGTACAGCATTTGCCTTAACTTATTCAGGAGTCGGTGGCTCAAAGAACACCTGTCTAGCTTAAACATAAGATCAAAATGGAGAACTGTGTATCCTGATATTAAACCTGGTGAATTAGTTTTGGTGTATGATCCAGGGATGCCACGTGATCTCTGGCCCTTGGCTATTGTAAAAAAGGTTTTCCCTGGGAGAGATGGGAAAGTACGTTCCGCCATAGTGAAAACGCGAGTCTCGGATTTACATAGTCCGATCACACAACTCGTTCGTTTAGAGTTAGACACGTAAGCCGTATATTAGTGAAATGTAACAAAATGTTATATATCACATATTCACAAGTATGAATATTTAGCTTTGGGTGAGCGAACAGCCCGTATAAATGTGTACGAATGTTTTCGCAAATGATTCGTTTCAGGTGATTCAAGCGGCCTTTACTAGTTATAAAATGCCTTGAAAAATGCACTAAGAGTATTGTTAACGTGCAATGTAAGTGAAACAAAATTTTTGCAGGTACAGATAATCGTATACTAACTTCTAGCGTAATGATGGAATCAAGAATGGAGAAAAGGGTATGTGTTTTTTTTTTGTTTCAGCTACAGTTTTAAATGGTAATCGTTATTGATGGTTGTGTAAATTCTTGGAAGGGTTCCCGATGCATAATCTATACTCTACAGGTACAATTGTTAAAATTTTTGGGAGGGTCTCAAGTGTAGAATTGTTTAAAATATTGTTTGTGTAAATCTTTGGCAGGGTTCGAAGTGCACGATACATGTCCCTAATGTTCATGTTAATTTTGTGAGGGTCACCAATACATGATATGCCTTGTGAAAGTTATCATAGTTATAAAATTGTTATAGAATTCTAAGATGAGTCCAAAGTAAAATTACTATAATGTTTTTTTTTTTTTTTTTTTTTTCCCTTTTTTGTTTAATTTTACCTTTCTGGGGCCGGGAATGCCAAACACTAGCTCCTGTTTTGCATTTTTCGTTGGTTTTTTTTTGTTTGTTTGTTTGTTTGTTTGTTTTTTTTTTTTTTTTGTTATACATATATCAGCATGGTTTTTCTTTTTGTTGTTGTACATGTGTCTTTCTAAACCCTGTAGTGTTATGGTACTGTATACACGGGTTAATAATGTATTGAGGGTATGGTTCTTTAGTTTTTTCCCTTTTGACTTTTACTTAGGTACTACTTTCCTTTTTATATTATAATGTTGGTGATTCATTCGCGCAGCTATATATATATATATATATATATATATATATATATATATATATATATATATATATATATATATATATATATATATATATATATATATATATATATATATATGTATATATATATATATACTGTTAGCAGGCTGCATGTAGACACAATCCCCATTTTTCAACGAGCCAAATAGTGGTCTTGTTATAGTTAAAAAAAATAAAAGTAACCTTGGCCTTTCACGATTTTATTCCATCGAAGTTGTGCAGGTGTTGGTACAATGGAGCCCAGGCCAAGACTGCCGGGTCCAAAACTGCCGAGCAGCTATAGGAATGTACAGCCAAGCTCTGGTCCAGCTTCGCGGCCATATTTGGCCGGGTCACGACCTTATTAGGGCGCGACCTGCAGGGCACTGCTACAAAATTAGAGAAGGAGGAAATTGTGCACTTTCATTGGATAGAAGTTGTGATGAGTACTATATATTATATATTAATTATTCATAAGGCAAACACTTTCGTGCAAGACTAACAGCAATGGTATCATTTCGACCAGAGGGTGACTGCACAGCCTATTTACAGAATTGTCTTGACTCTGCCGTTTTTATTTCATTTTGTACGTGAACATTCCGAAAGCAAAGAAATCCCGCAGTAACCCTACTGTATAACAACTCGCCCACTCTTTGAAAGAGTTTCGTCCCGAAACGTTATCACTATCATTATTTTTGTTTAATCCAAACTGTGGGTCTGGAACGGGATAGCAGGCAGATAAATATGTTGAATAAATAGATTATATGCGAATATATTGAAAAAGCTATGATAAAGAACACAATTGTGAAATTAATCATGCAATTAAAGTATCAAAATTACTAAACTATTGGTAAATAGTAAGCAACGCATCTTAAATAAATGGTCCGTTGAAAGTCATATCAGTTGCAGTTCGTAGACCTAATGCATATATCAATAAATAATAATTAAGCCGATGGATATGCATAGGTCGTTTGTTGTTTTTTCAGTTCCATGGAGTTGAATAAAATCAGATGCATCCCAGTTACTTATAGTTATATATATATGTATATATTAAAAAAGAAATCCCGCATACATGATAAACGAGTCAATAAGACGACGGGATCCACGGTAAACCATGTCCTTGGCTTCATGACAGAAACCAAAAAAAAAACAACAAAACATCAAACAGAGCGCCAGTACCGACGCTAATAGTTCAGCAGAAGCGAATAAAATATAAAATATAACAAAAGTAAATATACAGTCCATTTAGTACGCAGATATTCCTGTGCCGAATGCCAAGGATGATGCTAGAACTGGACTTGCCGTAAGGTCACAGCGAGTAATAAGTCCATGACACACACACAACCGGAGCGACGAGTCATGTTGCACAATAATCCATGAAATGTTGCACTGCGTAATCCACAACTGGCAGAAGATATGAATTTATATGTCCAAACCAGGAGAGCCACCCGCACAGAAAAGGCAGCTGTCACTCAGCATGTTCTAATGTAGGGTAAATGGGAGCAGAAGGAGTTAATTTCATATCCTGATGATGGTCGACCGAGCAATCCTTAGGGCAAACTAGAAATTGATAAACAAAATTATCGTGTTCCAAAATAAGGAAAGCACAAAACGTGGCGTTGAGAATTTTTCGTAACTGATAAGCTTTGATACAGCCAATAGGCATGGTGGCCGGAGGAAGGAAACGAGAGCCTGTTGAAACATTTGTGACAGCGAAATCATGCCAATCGATAGTAAGTCTAGGACGGAAATAGCCGGAAACAGTCAAATTCGATATGAATTGATCAGTTTGAAAGTGCCAAAATTTGGGACACATGGGGAGGTATAAAATATTTCGAACCACAACACAGGACGTTCCAGTCGTTAGTTCAAGATGCAAGACAGTAGTGTGACGGGAGGAAGTTAAACTCAATTTATAAGAGAGGTAGCAAGCCAAAAATATAGCACAAAAGGTAAACAGAATTGCAGGTGAAAGAGCTGCTGGAGCGAACTGAGTACATGCCGTGGTAGAAGTGGTCAGAGAAGGCAAGGGATGAGGCGTGAACGCAGGGGGACTGGTAGGTAAGGGAGAAGAACCAGGCAAATTTTGCAAAGTTGTAAGGGAGACCAAAAGAAATTTATAGCGACGGTACATATAAGCAGAAAGTCCTATGGCGACTAAGGCAACAAAAAAACTAAGAAAGGGAATTAATTTGGAAAGCAACGACCAAATATCAGGGGAAGTGGGGATGTCTTCCAAGATAATTTTGTCCACTAGATCATGAAACAGACGTTTATTCTGCTTGATTGCTTGAACAAAGGAATACAGATCATAATGTCGGTGTTTGTCAGAGGCTAACACATTCGAAAAATTGGAAACCGCAACAGAAAAATGAGGTATGCGAACCGTAACAGGCATGGAAAATAGAGTATCAGGGAAAATTTTGCTGTGATCGTCGGGATAAAAATGCTGCAAGATTGCCAGATTAACTGGGTGCTTACGAGTGAGGGTTTGAGACTTGTTGCTACAAGTATGCAACAATCGAGGGACATAAAGTTCATCTGTATGCATAGTGCAGAAGCATGGAATTTGAGCTAAGTAAAATAAGCAGCCAGGGACAGTACGAGCGGACTTCGAGCATTGGAGATGGACAGAGGACACATTTACAAATAGAAAGTGAACAGCATCGAACTGCTCGATGCGTGGCAACACAGTATAGGGCAAGATTCGAAATTTGCAATAATTGAAAATGTGATTTTTCTGTAAAAAAAATAAAGCCGAAACGCACATGTGCACTGTTATAGGCCTAAGTGAAAGTTGAAAAGGGCAGTACACTGGGCTTGTGCCGATACATTGTCTCCAATTTTCGTGACTGAAGTGCGAATAGTAATTTCTATCATGAGAAACCGCAAAAAAAGAAGGCAACCGTGGAATATGGGTAGCATGAGTTGCAGAGTGATTCAATGGCAAAGGGAAGGAAGAAACATGAAAAACATCTAACGGTTTAGACAAAGCGGAAATGGGGAACTTGATCATAATATACAAAGCCTGTTTGTGACGGGTAAAGATAGGAGTGGGAAAAGAATAATAGTAATAAGCATTCATATGGGAAATATGAAAACCTTTGTGTTTGGTACGCAGTATAGCAGATACCTGCATAAGAGCTTGCGTAATCATTGGAGGTGAGATGAGGTCAGGTACTAATGTATGCTGCCTGAGGTTGAGAACACCGTTAACAATTCCCTTCAGTTTGGCAAGAAGTGTTTCAGAATGACGCTGTTGATTGAATATGTATGTTTGCAACCGCTGGTTCAAAAGAACAGAATTTTCTAACTTTAAAAGGTGTTTTTCAAGTGATAGGACTGCATAATGAGTCGATTGAATGCCATTTAGTGCGTTTGTCATTCTGTGATCTAAATTTTGGGCCACAGATGCAAAATTATTTGACCGCTTTTCAAAGGCAGAGGAAAGCGTTTCTGTACGATGCGCCAAAATTTTGATATGGTGTTGGAGAGTGTGGATATCAGTTTCTGAAGCAAAACCAAAAAGCCATTTCCCAACATTGCCGAGGGGTAGCAGTGATCTTTTTCGTGACAAGAAATAATTGTCAGCCGGCAAAATTTCATCAAGCTGTTGTAGCAGGGACGCTGCGTGTTGCCAGGTAGAGTTAAGAATATGCATACTGTGTGCAACGGCAACTTTGTGAGCTGAGCATAACTGAGCATCGGCAATCCGCTGACAGGGAGCTTGTGCAGTAGAGTAAGCGGGCAAATCCGGCAGTTGTATTTGGAAGGTATGTAGCCAGTAATCGGAAGTTACTTGCATTTGGCCCACTGGCTTAAATATGGTCCCGTAGTTTAACCGCTGTACAGGTGTTGTATGTGCAACAATACACATGAACATCACTGACAGCCACACGAAGGTACGCAATATGCGGGAGCCACCAGTTAGTCCGAATGAACGTCCCGAGCCAGTGTCTGGAAGAAAAAGAAGGACTCTTATCAGCCAAAATAGTGGAGGGGGTGGGGAACGGCTTATGCGCGCATGACAAGGACTGCCTCAAGTACCTGCCTTGAGTGAATTAATTTAGAAGGAAGGGGCAGATATAAATAGCAGACACCAGCACGTCAGACCACAAGCCAAAACGTATCACGAGGAGAAGCTCATTGGATGAAGCGAAAAGAGAAACATTACATAAGCTTATGACTGCTGAAAGCATTTAAGCTGTCGGCGCTTACGTCTGCGGCCCTGCTTCGTGTATAACTTGTGGTAGTCACTGATTAAGACAGGAGAAATATTTTTAGCAGGGATCCACGTAGGAGCAGAAGTATGGTCTTTCCATTTGCATTTGTAGTGGCGCTCACCATTCATAAACTTGGTGGCTAATAATGCGTCCACCTCATGCCAATCATCAAGTGGGGGAGGAGGCACATCTTGTGTAACATGTTCGTGGGAAGCTGCTGTATCAGACCTGTCTGCAGACGGATGTAAGGGTGTGGAAGGAGGGGGCTGTGGGGGCACCTGTACACGATCTAATGCATCAAAATAATGCTTGAGTCTGTTGGCATGGATAAGGGCCTTGTGATCTCTATGATCTGACAGACGTTGCAGTTTATATGTATGATTGGGACCTTCTGCTATGATCATATAAGGTCCAACAAATTTTCTGTGCAGTTTATTTGAAAGACCTTTTGGCACCTGGGGATTGTACATAAGTACCTGATCACCAACTTTGAAACTAGGTGATTTAGCCTGCCTGTCATGGTATTCTTTGGACTTTTGCTGTGATGTTTCTATGTGTTTCTTTGCAATATCCTGCGCAATAGAAAGATTTTCCATTATATTTTGGATATGTGTGTGCACATTGTCAGGAAGGTTTGGCTTGGGCATGACATTTGTGTCATAGAATAAATTCATTTCTTGACCAAATACGAGGAAATATGGTGAAAATTTAGTCGTGGTATGTATTGTTCTCCTGTAGGCCATACATATACCAGGTAGCAATTTATGCCAATTATTCTGTTCACGAGTGCCAAAAGAGCGCAGTGCAGCTTCTATTGTTGAATTCATTCTTTCACAGGCTGAATTCGTTTGAGCATGCCATGAACTGGTATGTACACGTTTCACATGAAACACTTCACACAAAGCAGTGACCAGTTTGCCAATCATATTGCTGCCTCTATCTGATAATAGACTGCTGGGAGCACCATAGATAGTAAAGACATGTTCATAAAGCACAGATGCAATTTCTGAAGCTTGTTGGGTTTTCATAGGGTGAGCAACACACCATCGGGTGAACGAATCCACAACCAAAAGAATGTACTGGTAACCTTCTGGTGTTTTATTCAAAGGCCCTATAATATCCATATGCCATCGTGAGAACTTTTCTGTCACAGGTAAAGGGTGCAAAGGAGCAGGTTGGTGATTATAAAATCTCTTTGACTTTTGGCAAGCATCACAAGATTTAACATATTCTTCTGTAGCAGAATACATTTTAGGCCAGTAGTATTTTGTTCGTAAGGACAAATAGGTTCTATCAAAACCTTGGTGACCCCCACCTAGCAGAGAACTATGGTATGCTTCTAGGGCTTCGTGGCGATAATCAGTTGGCAAAGCAAGCTGTTTAATGCAGTGGGATATCTTAGACAGTTTCTTAGCTCGCGGTGTGTAAATATGATACAAGACACCATCTTCCATAACATACTGCTCTGCTTCAGCCACTATTCTGGCAGCTAATTTAGGGTCAGTTGGGACTGTGCCAGAGTCCAAGTAGGCATAAACATGTTTAAAGTCAGGGCAAGCTTTTTGACTTGAAATCATGTCCACAGGAGCAATGAGGTTTAAAGATGGAGTATTTGCACAAACTAATGGGCGGGAATATGAGCTGTTTGTATCTAAGGTATCATGGTCATAATAAAAATCAATCTGAGTATATGTGGTTTCGGTAGAAGTACACTCTGAGGTAGTCATGACAACCACCTCATCAAGGTCAGAAGAAGTGGCAGGCAGCTGTAATGTTGGAAAATCCCGTCTACTAAGACCATCTGTAGGATTTCTACAGCCAGGCCGATGTACCAGTTTAAACTGGTAGCTTTGGAGCAAAAGGGCCCATCGCATTAAACGTGGAGTAGCAGGTTTAACTCGTTGTAACCCCAAGAGAGCTTTGTGGTCTGTAATTAGGTCAAACTCTTGATGGGATAAGTATATATGATTTTCTTGATGGCCTCTACCACAGACAAACATTCCAACTCACTTATGGTGTAATTTTTTTCAGCTGGTTTCAGTGCTCTACCTCCATGTAAAATAGGATGGCTTTGACCACAATCATCAGATTGCTGGATCAACCAGCCAAGTCCCTTAGTACTTGCATCCGTGATAACACAGAACCTTCTTGACATATCAGGATATTGTAGAATAGGAGGATTAATCAGAGCTGTTTTGAGAGACTGAAAGGCCTTAGCACAATTTTCAGACCAATCAAATGACCTGTCTTTTTGCAACAAATTGTGTAAGGGTGAAGCTATAATTAAACAATTTTTGACAAATTTTCTGTAGAAGGAGGCTAAGCCAAGAAAAGAACGGACATCTTTCTGATTTTTAGGTGGGGGGTATGAGGCTACTGCGACAAGTTTAGCAGGATTGACTTCAATACCTTTAGGAGAGAGGATATGTCCAAGCAAAAGCACTTTGTCTTTAGCAAAGTGACACTTACCAGGATGAAGCCTGAGGTTAAATTGGCGAAAACGATCAAAAATCTGTTGAATATGGTTCTTGTGACTGGCAAAATCCTTACTTATGATTATGCAATCATCAAGATAAGCACAACATATATTGAAGGACAATTTATTCAAGATTTTATTCGTGAGCATTTGGTATGAGGCCGGGGCATTACGTAAGCCTGCCGGCATGCGCTTAAAAGAGAAATTGCCCATTGGGGTGGAAAATGTTGTCTTGTGACTAGTCTCAGGGTCAATTTTTTGTTGGAGATACGCAGACCGGATATCAAGTACAGACAGGAACTGGGGTTTTACCTCACCTAAGAAATCAAATACTGTTTCCAGACGGGGTAGAGGGAAATTAATGGGTTTGGTAACACTGTTCAGACGGCGGTAGTCAACTACCAATCGAAATTCACCAGACGGCTTTTTGACAAGTACTGTAGGGGCTGACCACATGCTGTAAGACTCCTCTATGATGTCATGGGCCTGGAGGTCCTGAACCTGTTTCTCTAGTTCCTTCTTAATGACAGGGGATGTTCTGTAAAAAGTTTGTCTTTGGGGAGGTGCATCCCCAGTATCAATTTTGTGTAAGACTGCATCTGTGCATCCCAATTCACTAATGTTTAAGGCAAAGATATCCCTATATTGACTGATTAATACTGCAAGCTCAGTTTGCTGTTCGGCAGTCAGTGTACAATCACCTAAATCTATGCCAAGTTCATTAAGTAAGGCAGTGGAATTAGGGACAGAAGCAGGCAATGGGGGAAGGGGGGATGCCATGTGTATAGAGGGAGAGTCTGAAGTAATATGTGTGTCATTGATGGGATAAGCCAAACCCAAAACCTTATGAGCATGCAGTTTGATTGGGCTGTCAGTTGGATTGAAAAGCCTACACAGTGCTTTGCCATGCTGTGTGTGTGCCAAACGTCTGGCACCAAACACAGGTGTGGACAGTGATGGTGGACTAGGCTCGAATAACATAAGCTGGGAATATTTAGTATTAGAGACACAAACAGGTACTAATGATTCACTGTTAGGAGGAATGACATAATTATGTCTGAGCCGAATCAAACCAGACTTAGCAGGAGAGTGGAAATATGCAAGGAGAACTTCAGGGTCATGCAGCGTAACTGTGTGGGATCCACAATTAATGCATGCTTTATGTTTGGAGAGGAAATCATTCCCAAGAATCAAATGATGATGCAAATGGTGAAAAACATAAAAGGTGTGGGAAAAAGGAGAATCTGAAAGTTTGAATGGTAAATTATATGTACCCAAAACTTTATGCACTTCACCACCGACTCCCTTAACATTTTCAAGTGGCGTAGGCTGTAACACCATTTGTGCAGCTACAGACTTGAGGAAAGGGAGGGATATGCATGAAATTGAAGCACCTGTATCAATCAAAGCATTGCTGGTTGTTTTTGGAAAAGAAACTTTAATGAAATTGCGGTCCATAGGAGCAACTAAGGATAAAGAAATATCAGAGTTTTGAAAGTTTTGGTCCAAAAGAGGAATTTTATCCTTGGCCGGCAAACACCCCTATTTAGGAACCTGGGCACTGCGACAGGCCTTACTGATATGGCCTACTTTAGAACAACGATGACACAACTTCCATCTATGCGGACAGTCTCGGCGGAGATGATTGCCAGTGCAGGAGGCACAAGGGTTAAAAGGACGTTGGCCTGGCTGGGTGCCAGGTGGCCTGTAGGCCTGTGGATAACCAGACTGCTGGTACGGTGAATAGTAAGGCTGTGGCTGTCGAGGCTGATAATTGAACGAGCCATACTTACGGTCAGCTCTGTTGTTATTCCCTGGTGTGGCAGCAGCCATATTGATAGACGTCACGGATGACGTCAGTGTGTCCACTTTGGTATCCAGCCTTTCCAGGGCAGCAATAAGGGCAGGATCTGTGGTTTGCACTTGGGGCATACAGTCCCCCACAATTTTTGCACACTCCTCTAGGCCTTGCAATGAAGTAGGTGAGTTCTGGAGAATAAAAGGTTTGATGGTCGTAGCAATGCCATGCAGGATGGCCTGTAAAACCTGAGGGTCTGGTATCTCCAAAATAGTGCCTTGTCGCCGCATATAGGCGATGTAATCCAGCACCTTTTCCTGGGGGCCCTGGATGCGGTGGAACAGGTTAGCTACATGCTGAAATTTACTGTGGTCCTGTGGACCATACCTCTTCAGCAATTTCTCGCGCAAAGCAGCAAACGTGCTTTTATCCTCTGTGCTCAAATTGTCTACAAAATTGGCAGCCCCAGCACGCAAAAGCAGGGGAAATGTCCCAACCATTTGGGCATCGTTCAGCCTTCTCAGCTGGGAATAGGACTCAAATTGTTGTAAGAAACGCTGACAGTCCTCAGATGCCTGGCCCGTGAAAGGCTGGGTGAGGAGGGTATTGTCCCCCATACTGTTGTCCTCAGAGTCTTGTTCAAAGGTTTGACTTCCAAAACCAGGGGATGAAGTGAAGTGGCTCCTAGTGTTGTGGGCTGGTGGGCTATCTATGGCGTGAAGTCCATCATTGGTGGGTGTACCTGGCATACTGAAGTGTGTGAAAGATCCATTGAAGTCACAGTAGAGCCAGAAAAAAAAACAATGAGAGGCACCAAGGATGTTCACATGGTAATTCTCCACCACTTGTTATAGTTAAAAAAAATAAAAGGAACCTTGGCCTTTCACGATTTTATTCCATCGAAGTTGTGCAGGTGTTGGTACAATGGAGCCCAGGCCAAGACTGCCGGGTCCAAAACTGCCGAGCAGCTATAAGAATGTACAGCCAAGCTCTGGTCCAGCTTCGTGGCCATATTTGGCCGGGTCACGACCTTATTAGGGCGCGACCTGCAGGGCACTGCTACAAAATTAGAGAAGGAGGAAATTGTGCACTTTCATTGGATAGAAGTTGTGATGAGTACTATATATTATATATTAATTATTCATAAGGCAAACACTTTCGTGCAAGACTAACAGCAATGGTATCATTTCGACCAGAGGGTGACTGCACAGCCTATTTACAGAATTGTCTTGACTCTGCCGTTTTTATTTCATTTTGTACGTGAACATTCCGAAAGCAAAGAAATCCCGCAGTAACCCTACTGTATAACAGTATTGAGGTCGAGAGGGCTGAGTTGGGGGCTTTGTCCCCACACCTGCATATAATGTAACTGACAAGCGTAGAAGGAACTAACGTAAGTAGGGACCTGCTTTTGCCAAATGCTACTTCATTGTGTTCGTTCCGAAATATGTCAAATTCCAGTAACGTCGTAGTATTAACAGGCATCATTCGTATTTTGCTTATAGGTACCAACATGGTTGACGTTATTTGCTTTACTGGGGTTGGATAGGCCGTGCAATCCCGCAAAATAGCTTTGTAAGTATGCATTTAGTTTAAATGCTGGCTAAAAGCCATAAAACATGTAAAAGAGTGTTGTAAAGCCAGGTTATGTCAAGGTGTAAATGAAGGTGATAGCTTGTGCAGGTTACGTATATGGAGTATATTGAATTGAGAAAAGAGTATTTAACATTGGCTATAAAGGGTTAATGTTAGAGCTATATGTATATATATATATATATATATATCAAGGTAAAGATTCATGATGCATAAGCTTAAGTTATTCGCAGCCTAGTTTCTCGTATAAATTGGTCAAAGGAATGGGCGACAAATATCCTTTCTTTTTTTAGCACGTGCGCACGTCATTAAGTCATTGCGTGCATTCAAGTGTCAAAGGGTTTGTAACGATCCAGAATGTAATTTCATGCCTAAAAATAAGTTTTTCTTATAAATTTATGTAAAAAGGACTATTCTTATTTGTGCGACTTGAACATAAAGGTTTGGCATTTTGGGGGTTCAACAGTCGATACTTTTTTCAGGTGGTTTCAATGTGTTTTACGCTTTGTTCTCTTTAGTTACATATATTGACAGCAGGTGTCGTTGTTGTTTCAGCTTACCTTTTTTCACTGGCCGTAATAATGATTAGAAATTCTATTTAAAGGGCAGGTTTCTAAAAAGCAGCCGCTGTCTATTTTCACCCATTTCTTATGAAAAACGTTGAATCGGAATCCGCGAAGCACATGACGTTACATAGGGAACTCGTTTCACTTAAACAAGATGGCACACAACTGCAGTACATCATACTACATGGTCGATGTCGACAAGGAGGGTTTTTTTTTTTTTTTTTTTTTTTTTTTCTTTTTGTTTATGTGGACAAGATTGAAGAGGGAGACAACGTACCAAACATTGGCCCAATGCCCAAGCAAAAAGTCGGCGGACGAAAGCGGCTCAACCAGCCAATGATCCTCATCCGTACGAGGGCTTTGAGGATAACCTTGTGTGGTATTAAATTTTATTTGTTTTGATTTTGAAACTTTCAGCATGTCCAGTGAAGCCATGAACAACTGATGAAGCATAAGTTTTGATACTTAGTCAATCACGGACTGAGGAGAGTGCAGGGTGGCCCAGTCGACTATAAATGTCAGTGTAAACCATTGCATTGAATAGCACTGCCGCTAGAAACCCATTAATTGAAAACTGGAGTGGCTGCGGCCGCGAGGCAGCTTCGCCATCTTTGTCACAAGACCCATAGGCATAGCCCTGATATATTATATATTATAACTAACTTACTAAGTTCGAACATTCACTGATTAGAATATGAATAAGGATAAGGAGCCAACATTTTTTTCTTTTTTTTCACAAATTGTTGAATAATATTTTGGGAAAAAAAATAAAATTTCATTTTCTTAAGAACTGTATGCCCAATTTGTTTGATATTGCATATAGGGTCTTCAGGGGTCACTTAGTTCTCATTTTGGCTAGCAGGTGGTCATACTTTTTTTTTTGCTACTATGTAAAGAAGTTTTGTGTGTTATGGCTTTTTTTAATGTCTTGTCCAAAAATATGCACAGATCTCTTTGAAATTTTGTCAGTTTTTTTTCTTTAGCTCAAGTATATGTAGATTTGACAATATGGTGAGCCTACATTAACTTTTAATGAAACTGTGGTTTGTTTAAGTTTTGGAATTTGTCAGTGAGCTTTGTAATGGTCAACTGTGGATTGTGCCCTGCTCTTGCCATGTGGCATTATGTGATCCAGCCTGCTTATATCAGATGGAGGGAATTAACTGCATACAGTGACACCTCTCAGCATTTTGTTTTTGTTCCCATGATACTCTCCACCCTCAACTGACTTTTCTTCACATAGAGGGCTGGGTGGTAATGGTGTGGGCCACATGTCTGACATTACTCCTACAGTCCGTCCAGGGTGAGATAAGCTCATGGGACTGTTACATTAACTGCAGACTGCCCAGTGAGTCTCCAGGCAAGGTATCACTGCCCGACCTACAGTGCTGGTAGCCATGTGGTGCTGTCCAAAGTAGCCCTCCCCGCTAGGCCAACGTGAATAATGTGGCCAGCCTCCTGGGCCTCATCTCTGGCTGTAGGCCTCTGAAACCTTTATTGCGGATGGATCTTACCTGGTAGATAAGCCTTTTGATACCTATGTTTATCAGACCCTGCTTCATTAGGCATTTAGCAATGTTTGTTTCAAATACTATGCAATACAGTGGTACTTGCTTTAAAGACACCTCTGGTGAAAAACCATATTGGTTTTGAAGACTGCCATTTGGACTCTCGTTTTGTTTTAAATTACCAGTAATGAAAGACAATCTGAAATATGTGGCCACATTTTCTGGCCATAGGGTTGGTGTTACATAGCAAGTGCCAAGAATGTAGGTTACTGTATAAAACTATTTCACCTGGACGTCTGAAATTTATCTATTCATTTATTTATTCTTTCATTTATTTGTTTATTAATGCATAAATTTAATTATTATTCAATTTTCAACTCTAACTTACCATACCTTTTACTTTGACTTGCCTTACTTTACACTACAATGCTACAAAGGTCAGGTATTGAGAAAAATATGTAGTAATTGATTGCACTGTCTTGATTATACATTTAAATCTTTCAGGGAAGGGGTAATATGATGTTACAGGTATATACATTTTTTCCCACCAAAAGGCAGCAGAACACAGGACCATCAAAGTCCTCTTGTTGTTTGTTTTTGCATTGTGTCCCTGGCCATATTCTTGCTGTCTTCAAAAGTAAACAAGGGTGTTCAGATGAGATGTATATGTGTATGTACATTCTGCATGAATCTTAATTATCATTTTTGTGTTCAGCCTGTTCTACACCATAGAAACAGTCTATTACCTCAACAAGACCAAACAAAGTGCAGTTAGTTGATACTTTACTTTCCTGTTGCATCAGGTTTCCAGGGAATCACGAAAACTTAATGTAAAATTGTTTGATAAAACAGTCTACCAAACCAACTTGATAGTCATTGCATTTTCTTTTTTTTTTTTTTTTTTTTTAAATGAAATGATAATTCAAGTCTCTACAGTACGTAACGTTGCCAGATATTATTGAACATTTTAGAGTGTAAATGTGTAAATTAAATTGCATTTATAATTCATCAATAAGCCCTCATATGACCATTTCTAAATTGTGTCTTGTCTACAGCAGGTGCAGGTACATTGCTTATCGCCAAGTTGTGAGGTGGTGCTGGGGTAGACTAGGCAGAAAAAAAAGCAGGCGTCCTCTACCACCATGCATAGTTAAGGCAGTGATGGATACATATGGGTCACCTGATGGACACTGCTTGACTTGAATATTTCTATTGATTGCCATGTAGGTTAGCATCTTACTATAATGCCTTCATGTTTTACTGCAGTGGTCCTCTTCTCAAAAGATCCCTCTGAAGAGGCGCCATTCCCTGTTATGTCCAACGCACAACCTAAAATTGGAACCATGTTTTATGCTTGTAGCAGAGATACCCATAAAACAATGAATGTATCTTCTGTATGGTTGAATAATAAAACTTACATTGTAAGTCAAAGCAAATGTGCTGTGCATTTTAGTCTAAAAAGCCGATTGGCAGGAAACAAGTAATACATTTATCGGTTATTATGCACATATATATATATATATATATATATATATATATATATATATATATATATATATATATATATATATATATATAGATATATATATATTGATATATATACCGATTTTGAAATGTTAACGGATTTTTACAAGATGAATGTCCTTTCTATTAGTTCTCAAAATTTCGAGCTTTTAACTAAAGTAGAAATATGAGAAAAACGCCAAAAACCACACAGGCATGTGGACATCTGAACGCCCATGTGTCATTCTATTGGTTTTCAGCCGCCAAACGGAACAATGCCACCCGTCAATCATACTTAACAGCCTCTCACGTGGCTGAAGGTAGCAACGGCCCATGGCAAAAAGAGAGTGGTATCAGGGCGGCAATGCGACATAACGCAGCATGCCGAAAGTATGCTTGTGGGCAGGGAAACGATGCAAACATGCTAACATATCATAGCCATAGTGGTTTACTTTATAGTTATCTTGCCTGTTTTGTGTTCTAATGAAGGGAGACTTTAAATGTTCAAGAGGAGCGGGAATCGTCAGACGATGTCCCTTCAAACTGCAAAGGCCGTGCCGCGATGGATTACCCCAGTGGTCCTACACACCGAAGACAGGCGGGGGAAAAAACTGACACCCCAATCAACAATACCCATGTGCATAATAATACTTTATCGGAACCCAGGGATGAGGAAATAAAAGTACAAATAAACACATCGAAATAAGCATAAACGTGAACAGCAGAGAAAAAACACAAAATAGCGTTACAAAGCTCAGGTTGGAAATAGAAATGAAACTCATTGAGAAAACCACTACAAAATAATGACAAGCTAACTAAGCAAAGTGTAAAGACAAGTCTAACAAGCCAACTACATAAAGTATGCAGATAGGAGACGAATAAATATAATAATACACTATCCCTAAAAACTGGATGAAGAGGTATGGGGAGGAAGACCAAACCCGCCACCCGTGCACTGACCACGAGCGGCCACATTCCGCCCCACCGAAGCAAGGCAACGCAACTTTCGTTGCCAGGCTTGAGGTCACGGGGACGGAAGGGCCGCCTCCTTGACATCACACTTTGAAACCAGACTGTCGGTATCGCCGTTTGACAGATCGCTGAATAATGTTTTCCGTACTTCAAAGGCTCTTTTATTCGTGTGATTGGCCAAGAATTGATTGACAACCTCCCAAATGTTCAGGGACGATGTTTCCTACGTTTTGTACAAATATCAGCTCAACTTGAGCAAATGCTATTGTTTCAGAGGCAAATGATCAACATCAAAGACCTTTGAAGCTTGTTTTCTCAGAAAGGATAATAGGACGAGAGCCCCACCTTAGAATAGTTATTTCAAGAAAACGGCTGGGCGAAATTTAATCCGGTTAACGGCTTTTGATTCTTTAATGTCTCAACTGCAAAAACAATTCAGCGATTTTCTAAATTTTGCTTCGTTCTTTTTCTATGATATAAGAAAAATGAACATCCTGAAAATCAAGGGAAAATTGCGGTTATGTGCGGACTAGATAATGAATTGGTGCACCCATATCTGGTGGACTTCAATGCAACAGGACTGAAAAGATGCCCTTCACTGCACTTCATCCAGCAGGACCGCGTGTCCTTTTTCAACTGGCAGTGTACAAACAGATTGTGGAGGGGCAAGATAGTCTTAGGCACACCACTGGGGTCTGTTAAGCAGGAAAACTTGATATGAGATGGCAAATGCTGAGCGATGGGATAATATACAGTGATACCTGCTATATGTGGCCACCCCTTCTGCCAAGAAAAAGTGGCCTGTCACCACAGGTAAATTTTACAAAGAAATTGATTCCTATGTCCTGGCCTATTGACCACAAAAAGCATTTTGGCTGCTCACAGGAGTGGTTGCATACAGCAGGTACCACTGTATATGTGTTTGACTATTTTCAATTTGCATTAAACTACCTTATGCATGTACAATGTACATGCACAGAACATGCAGAGGTGCTTTCTTTCATAATGTTTTTGTGAAGTTGCAAATTGGCCACCAACATTGTACATGCCACAATGTCACGCTTACATGCAAGTTTTAGTTTTGGAGCAACCCAAAATGTTGTAAAACTGAAATATTATGTTTTGACACCATTATCTTATCACAAAATATTTCCTTCACGACAAAGTTTTAAATCATGGGCTCCCTGTCTAAATATTTCTTTCTGAATAATAGAGTGTGTGCATCTTTCACTCAAAATTAACATTGTCATCTTGACAACTATGTAGTAACAATCTCTGTGATCTATAGTCTGTTACTGAGTGCATGTGAGAACAGATTGAAAGTATGCCTGTTAGTGTGCACGTAGGTAGGCCCTATAACATCGCCTTGAGTTCGGACATAAGGAAAAGACGTGACAACAGCCTGCACTTTTTTTCATTTTACGGAAAAGATACACTCTACAGATCATTGCATGGTTAGGCTTATGATGTGCACAAATATCATGCAAACACATAAAAATAGGAGTGAGATGGCCCCGTACAAATATCCAATCACCAATGTGATGAAGACAACCTGCAAAGAATTGAACAGCTAATATGGGAACATTCAGCATTTTCACCGAATCATTTTCATCATGAAAGGACCAAAGTACACCAGCGGGAGGGGTTCGCTGCAGGTGCATGCTTTTAATCATGTATCAGAAAATAAATGATGAAACTTACACGATGCATTTAGTGTAATTATGTACACACACACACAGACACACACACACACATACATACATACATACATACATACATACATACATACATACATATATAATATATATATATATATATATATATATATATATATATATATATATATATATATATATATATATATATATATATATATATTATATTATATATTATATAAACATCAGATCGATTAAAGACCCAAACAAGCAACAAACGAATTCAGCACTTCTACTATTTCATAGGGATAGAGTTGTACTGGGAAAGAAGAGAGTAAATTTATCCCTCATGGTTATTTCTCAGGGATCTCAGTCTCTTCTAGAAAGATGACAGAGAGGGGGCAGGCACAACATATAATTCTGGAAGAGAATTCCGTTCATCCATTTAATGAAATAGTATTTCAACATATCAGTCCTAACAAGAGTAACATGCCTCTTAGCAAGCTTGAGTGGTGAATGTCCTCTTATTGACAGAGTGTGAAAACTTTCTCCGTGCGTGCATACCGGTTTTCAAGTTTTAAAATGATAAAAATGTTGAATCAACATTTCCAAAATCCACTTCAATCTGTGGATTGTTTTTAATGAACCCCTGCTGTTTTCATTGCACAATTGTAAGAAAGTCCACTGAAGCTTAGGCCTAATATACGGTTAATGAATAAAACAATCAAGGAAGTGCATACAGATTATGGCCCCAGGCCAGACTATTATCTTATCTATTATATTGAGAAAGAGTAAACAGGTATAGAAATTCCAAACGTTTCAGAAACATACAATTGCATTCCTTTGTATTTCAATATATCTTGCAAAAGGTACACGGCTTCTAGTCTACCAAATTTCTCCACTGCCGTGCTCACGCGTCGACGTCTGGACTCAGGAGTTAACTTTGTGGCAGAAGCACCACGACCTCTCTTGGGCCCTAGGACACTGGCCAACTGCTCAGGGGTTGGCTGTGCCTGTGGCTGTATAGAGGGCATAGCACCAGGAATAATATCGATGTGGTATCGAAATCCAGCATCCTTCATCATACCACCGACAAACATAGAGTATTCAAAATGTATAGCACATAGCACGCTTCAAATTGTAATTGGGGGCGTCTTTCCAGTCGACCACAAACCTGTTCCATGCTGCTCGGAGGCTAGGCCTGCGGCCCGTCTTGTTGGTGTTGCCACCCCACATTACCACAGAGCGATGGGGCATGGCAGTGACAAAAATAATAAGCTTGGTCCAAAAAAATGAATTTGGAGCCAAAAACGATATTTCGCGGAAAAAAATAGAGATAATCGAAAATCGTGAGTCAAGACAAAAATGGTGTGTCCTTTCACGAAATGGCTGCGACTGCCCAGGTCGAATGCCAGATTCACAAACGTGTTCCCGCTGTGATGTCACCAAAGTGGATCGTCCCGATTGAAATATTCTCGGACATCCTCGGTGGCGCTATGTTTAAAAGCAGCAAAAAACCCATTACACATATTATGCGCAATAAATGTACCTCATTATTGCTATATGTATATATGATCTTATGTCTGGAGCAACAAAAGTGTTATTTGCAGCATGTTTATGTTTTCCGAGACCTGCCCTTTAACTTCGAATTATTTACCAAGAACATAGATTATTGAAGTATTTGTTAAATGGTGAAATTTCATATTGTTAAAACTTGGTATATTGTGTAATAGAATATTGTATGTGAAGTTATAAGTGAAGAAGTGTAAAAAATATTTACGATAAATGGTATATTACGATAAATGATATGTTAAAAGTTAAAAAAAATGAGTCGTAAAGATGATTATATGTTGATTATATGTATATTGTTACAGTATGTCTCTATGATGTCGCAGTGATGTCCTAGTGTCAATAAATGCCCATGGAGATTAAACGGTTCGAGTTGAGTCCTTCCTTCAGTTAAAGTGACAGAGGTAAGATTACACTTTTCAATAAGGTGTTTTCAAACTCCATCCGATTTAATATGTCCATGCAGGGAAAGAATTCTACACAATTGATTCCTTAGTTCGATCACTTTCGTCTTCAAATATGTCTTGACATGGGCCGTATCGCTTAGTGACTGTGAGAAGGGGATACCTGAATATTTATATGGAGAACATTCTTCTAAAATGGAGCTTCCCAATCTCCATATTTTCTTGCGGCTGAGTCTCCAATAACCGTTACTTTCGACTTTGCATGATCAAATGACTTGTCCCACTTAATGGCGAAGTTGTTACAAATAGCCAACATTTTTATTGGGATTCGTCATTTTCCGCCCTTACACAGATATCGTTAACGTGGAGGAGACATGAGGTACATTTTTTTCTTTTAACTGAATACCTAAGTTTTGTACATCTAACATATCAATTAGATCTGACATAACATAATAAAAGAGGGTCGAGGACAAAATAGACCCCTGTTTTACATCACGAAGAACTGCATAACATGAGCTTTGGAAAGGTCCAAAAATTACCCCATTGTCAACTCCACCGTACAAGCCCGTAATAAATCCCCAAATCTTTCCTTGAATATCTTAGACCCACAAATGAGTAAACCAGCAATCTCTATTTACAGTACCAAACGCCTTTGGTATGTCCAAAAATCCTAACAGGTCTGTTGTTGTTGTTTTTTTTTTTTTTCTGTTGTTTTTTTGTTTTTTTTTTTCCATTTACTCATAATACAGATTCCTATAAGAGGAAAAAATGGTCTTCAATCCGTCGGTTCTTACGGTTTGTGAAGTTCACCAAAGATCTCATGCCTGTCTATATAAGACAAAAGTTGTCTCTCGTTTACAGAAGTGAACACTTTGTACACATTAAATGTGATAGTTATCCCACGATAGCTCGTAAGTAATTACCTTGTTTATTTCTTTCTGTGTTGGTTTCAGAAATCCCTGGTGCCATTCGTCTGGGAAGCTTTCAAGTAATTCACTGTGATTGAACAGTTTTACAAGCGACTTAATTATAACTAGCCCACTACACTTTAAAAATCGTTTGGTATAAAATCCGGACTATAAGCCTTACCGTATTTAGGTTTTAAAATTGCAATCTCAATACTCCCGAAATCAATGCTGATTTCAGTGAGTGCGTTTGTGTTCCCGACTTCTGGCTGCAGTTCTTTTACTTTGTTACTAAACACTGTATTGCTCGAAGTATTCTCCTTAGTGTTACTAACTCCAAGCTCACGCCAATATTCACCAAAAACGTTACAGATCTTCTTAGAATCGTAAACAATTCGGTTTTAAAGATACTGGTTTAGTAAAGGTGGTGTTGACCCTATCCTGCTAAAGAGTTTGTTGGATGAATACTTGACGATAAATCACGAAATCCAGGACCAAATAAAATCAAAGAGGGTAAATAGAAAGATGTATGTCATAATATTAAAGAGACAAAAGGGTGCCAATACTCATGGCAATATTGGCGAATGTTGAAGAGATTACATCATAATAATGATAAGCCAATGAGGATTTCTGATCCATGAGATGAAGCTCGAATTGTTTACGATCCTAAGGAGATCTGTTCAGTGAGCCATGTAGCTACAAGGGAAAGGTCTTCCCGTAGGACATGAGATATGGTGTCAAGATTTGGACAAGAATTATAGAAAAGGGTGTCATCTGCATGCATATTCAAATAAGATTAGTTGATGCAAGCACCAATGTCATTCATGTAAAGTAAACAGAGAAGAGGTCCAAGAATTGAGCCTTGAAGAACACCTGTAGTTATGGACCTGGAATTAGATAGATTACCATTGACACATGTACCCTTTTATCTGTTAGTGAAGTAGTTCCTACATCATTCAAACTGAGAATTTCTAAATCCATAGCATTTGAGCTTGTCTAAGAGCTTGTCTAGCAGGCTCAAAGGCTTTACGCAGATCAAGAACCACTAATCCCACACAGTTTCCCTTCGCAATTTTACAGAACGCAAATTCAGGGAAATTGTGAAGGGAAGTCTGTGTCAAATGTTCAGGTATGAAGTCTAATTGATGAGGCGGTAGCATTTTGTTTTAGATATATATTTATAAACTTGGTTGTGGACTAAGTGCTCCGGGAGTCTGGAAACAATGGGTAAAATTGATATAGGTCTGTAATTACTTGGGTCTGTTTTTGTTCCTTTCTATGAATTGCAGATATATGAACCATCTTCCATGCATTTGAAAAAGAGCCAAGTTCTAAAGATTTGTTAAAAATAAAGGCAAAGCTCTCAGTGATAGCTGGAGAGGCTATTTTTAATAGTCTTGCTTGTATTTTGTCAAGATCTGTGGCTTTGTCCCTTGGCATTTTAACAAGCAGTTTGGATACTTCAAATGAACATATTGATGTACATTTTAATCTACCTGGAAAATGTGGGTATAGTTTTTTGGAGGAATCAATAGGAGCAATATTTGTAGGTGGATTGTTTTGTGATAAATTAGGTCCAATTTCGATGAAAGAAAACTATTGAACATTCAGTCATTTGTGGTAAATTTGAAATCAAGGCATCATTCATATAGAGTGAAGTAATAGGGCTGTGTGGAATTTGTGGAAGGAGATTCTTACGCAGGTTCTACATTCCCCTGCAGTTGCCACGATTTCCCTGTATACCATTGGTATAATATTCAGTCTTTGCTTTTCTAACCACCAGAGCGACTTTGTTTTTAGTTTTCCAGTATTTGCCAGTCAAAACCTTCACCAGTAAAAAATGCCTTAGCATGAAGTTGTTCTCTTATTACCTGCATACTTTCATATTTTTTTCACAATGCCAAGGAACCTTTTTGCCTTTTGGTGCTTTGAATTTTCTTGAACGGGGCACAGTTTGTACAACTTCCTCAAAGAGCAGCTTCCACGTGATGTCATTTTTGTCTGCAATGCACTTTTTCATGTACCAGGGAACAACATCAGGTCATCTATGGTTATTATTTTTTCTTTTAATCAAGCCTTTTGAAATTTCTAGACGTCACAAAAAGATAGTTTGAACGAGCTCTTTCAGAGTCCAAGATAATAAATTTTAAGCACTTAAAACAGCTGAGGCTTCATTTTTGAAAGCACCTCAGTCCTTTTGTTAATGCTCCACCTTTTGTATTTACCTCTTTCTGCTGGTCATGTCCTTTTATCTCGTCATTGCCTTGACCATTTCTAACTCTTGTGTCGTGGTCACTACCTATATCATAAGTACCCAGTTCATCAATAAAGGCATTATTAATGATTGCTAAAATACCTTGCGTTACAATAGCATAATCAATGGAAGACTGAAGGTGCCAGGATGGTTTCAGGCGCGTTTCACACACTGCTGACTTTGATCGCGTCCAGCAAACATCAATCGATCGCTTCACCCACAAAACTATACATTTTCATAATTGTATGGACGTTTGCATTTGTAAAAGCAGAACATCGAATCAATTTAGACATTTTTTAGACGTTTTACATTATTTTGTGAGAGGGTATAGACTCTCAATGTTTTTTTTGTTTTTTTCCATCTCATTTGCACCAGATGCAATTTTAAGATCTGTAAACTAGCTGAAACGATAGTAAAGGCCACTCCCCAGGAACGGAATTTTTGTCTGGGGGTAAAAAAGAAGTTTATAAAATTTTATTGAATTTTGAAGTTGGTACCATGATGTTTTACAGTTTCCTGATTATTTGAGCTCCAAAAATCTCAGATGGAAGAGTTAACCCCCCCCCCCCCAAATCAAATCAAATCAAATAAAAAAATTATAATAGTAATAATAGTTCCTCAGTTAGACATTTATCTTGCTTTACCCGTTTATTTTGAGATGATATACGTATCTGTGTTTGATTGGCGTCATTTTTAAATTTTAAGATTGATCTTGTGAAAATTGACGGCCGAGAACATTGCTTCCAAAGGTCGTGGCTCTGATTTTCACAAAGAACGGGCCGTCGTGCGAAAATAACTTATTCCCACCGATCGAACTTTTCAGTATGAGTGGAGTGAAGATACATTGTAGTTTTGTGGTAAAAAAAGTCAAGTTTTTCATCTCAAATTTTGTAAATCCAGGCACAATATTGGTTTTAGCCCTGTGGTTTCACGTGCCCTTCCAAGGATCAAAAGGAAGACGTAAAGCGATTACACGGTCACCTGACCATGTCCTGACAACTGTTTCAAAATGACAGTCGGCAATTGGGTCCACGTGTGGTTTGACATTTTGTTTTGCAATTTTTACCTTGGTGGCAGGCTTTATACTCTGAGATCTTTTAATCTGGGCCAGGCTGTGTAGTATCAGCGTGAGATGTATTGTTAGCCCAAGGAGGCTCCACAAGGCAATTGTTTGATTATTTGTGCAACAGGCGACATGTAGGATTGAACGTGCGAGGGCTTTTTATGTATCACGATTCAAGTTTCACTGAAAGTGACCACCAAAACGTTTGTCACAAAATTACATGATTAACATTGCTGTGCAGTTTCCAGGTCAGTTTACCCAAAGTTTAGGTTCCCTTGGAGATGAAAAATTTCTAGGATTTAGTACAGTTACAGTTTTTGGAAACAACATGGGTGGCAGAATACAAGTGTCTGCGTGATCATGGGCACGATTAACCGTAACATCCCGTATTTGTTTCTGCCTTGCGTCATGGATTTTACTGATATTGTGTTACAGACTTGTTCCATTTGAAATTTTTACTGAAACTATCAACTTTAGTTCATTGTTCCAATATTACAGTGTCATGTCGACATGTAGCAATCAACCAGAACGACAACAACACAGTCGCCATCGTGTTTGTTACTGTGTGCTGACGAATCTACGTATTTTTCTTTCTTCTTTTTTTTTTCCGTCAGAACTTTTCACTCGTGCCTTACTCTGTGCTCACAATTTGCTAAATTCAAGTCTTTTTGTGAAACTACAACGTAAAGGAAACTAGGTAGTAGGTCCAGTTATTTGTACGTACACGCGTCGTGTTCATCCTCTGAATCGGGGACATGCTGAGAGCACACGAGATTCGACGCGTTTGATTTGATGGCGTGTGTCACGTGACTAAATTTACTAATGACAGGCCTAGACACTTCCCTCGACCTAATCACTGACGAAGTTTACACTATTTTAAGGGATATCCCAGGAATTCTTAATTTCTACCTGATTGGAGAGTTTGTTACACAGAGACAAACTCCAGAGCTTTCCAGCGGTATGAGATATCATGGCGGTCGAACAGAAACTTTGAGACCGCAAACGGACAAAATTACCCTGGTGTTTGTGTCAATATCGGACTTTGTCTTTCAAATTGCGACAAAACGGGCAGCTGAAAGAATTTTATCCATATGAGAGGGAAATAGTCCTTCTAAACTCAGACTGTAAATAACCAGTCGCAGGTATTGAAGTTTTGTCTACAATAAAAAAATACACGCTCGCAGGTATAGTCCATAATAAGGGCGAAAGGTGAGCTGATAAATGTTGGCTTTCGGTGCGGTCGAATACACTCGCAGACGATGGTGGTCAAAGCATGTCCGAATGTCCTCGCTTACAACCACTGATTCATTCAAAATTAAGTTTAAATGTGTTCCCTAGTTTTCAAAGCTGGCATACAGTCAGCCTGAGTATGCGCGATATTCAAAGCCCACAGCGGTCCGGACCGCGTAATACACAAGCACGGATTTATTGATCGACCTGACGGAAAAGCCAGAGTGGACTCTCCTCTCGCACTGCATGCCTCCTTGGTTAGCCAAATAGCTGAAATCACATATATACCCAAGTGAACATTATCAAATAGATGGCTCACAATAGCCTTGAAAGCATTAAATTTATCAGCAAACAACGTAATAATGCACATTGGTCAGTGACGCGAGGTGTTTAATCCTGTTCAGTTTTGACAAACTTTGAAGTCGGAACTATGGCACTTCGTCAAATTGACCAGCTGCTGTGACGTAGTTCACGCTCCATTTAGATGAATCACATCTTGCAAAATACCTCTAGATCGCCACTAATGTCATAAGTCACTGTAACAACAAAAATAAATAGTTGTTGAAACGGGACTAGTTCCTTCAGTGTGTCTCTCTTCGACTGATATGTGCATCCAAACAAGCGTGCCGTCATTTTTTCCCCTGCGGTCATGTGACTGTCGTTGTCAGGGACCGGTCCGCACCGCTGATGTCTGTTCAAACATTGTGGACCATTACCACACAAAAGTAAACAGAAGATACACGTGCAGCAGTCCGCTGAAACTTGTCATAGTTTTTTGACGATCTCCTCATATAAATGCTTTTTAAAACAATATTTGGTGACCACATCCTTTAGGTGTTTATCTTTCAGATAGAGAACAAAAATCATTTCATGATTTTTTTTTTCAGCTCAGCCGCCATAGACCAAACCATCCTGGCACCTTAACTGGACTTCTTTCCCATGTGTATTTACATTGACACAGTTCCGAACCTTTCAAACAGTTGATTTGTTTGAGTTTACAAGGGGTTTCAAGAAATCGCTATTATCGCTGCGTTTGTTTGCGGGTCTAAAACAATCTAGAACGCCATTGAAACCACTTAATAAAATACACGCATACCCTCAAGATTTCAGGGCACATACAAAAGCAGTGAGTTCTTGGGCAAGATTCTCGCTCGTATTCCAATCAGTGCCATCATTTGGAAACTATGTTATCCAAACCAGAATAGGTTTGTTGCAGGCACGTAGTGTTACAGTTAGGCATAATATTTCATACTTGTCAGTTCTATAGTTTAATGCATTGCCATCACGTACTGATAAATGCTCCGGAAAGAGTCAACTTCTTGACGGGAAGTGTCGACCATGGCATAAATTGAAAAAGAATTAGTTTTAAGCAGATGCTTCATTCACTCATTTTGGCGCCCCCCCCCCCCTAATTAATAATAATACAAAATAATACAATAAGCAAGGGAAGAATCTTAACCTGAATTAACCCCAAGATTTGTTTTCCTATTTTATCCGCCACTGTGGTGAAAACGTTTTTTTTTTTTTTTTTTTTTTGCATACCGACCTTATCGGCATTCACTTCATCCCCCCCCCCCCCCGTTTAAGCTGTGCAATATTCAACTTATTGATTATGCTTACCGCAATTGAAACAAATGATCCTGATTCCATCCTAATGTTTGCATATGGATTTCGTATGTCCAGGAACGCAATGACACAAACCAAGGACTTGCCTGTATTCACTTGGTCGTTAAGGACAGGTAGGACACCAAAAACCTTTGCATGGCCGATTTTGAGATTTTAACGGTTTTTACAAGACGAATGTCCTTTTTAATAGTTGTCAAAATTTCAATCTTTTAACTAAAGTAGAAATATGAGAAAAACGCGAAAACCACACAGGCATGTGGACATCCCAACGTCCATGTGTCATTCTTTTGGTTTTCAGCCGCCCAACGGAACAATGCCACTCGTCACCCGTACTTCAAAGGCGCTTTTTTTCATGTGATTGGCCAAGAATTGATTGGCAACCTCCTCAAATGTTAAGGGACGATGTTTACTACGTTTTAATTAAATATCAGCTCAACTTGGGCAAATGGTATTGTTTCAGAGGCAAGTGATCAACATCAAAGGCCTTTGAAGCTTGTTTTCTCAGAAAGGATAATTGGACGAGAACCCCAGCTAAGAATGGTTATTCAAAAAAAAAAAAAAAAAAAAAAAAAAAATGGCTGGCCAATTAACGGCTTTTGATTTAAATTTGTAATTCAGCGATTTTCTAAACGTTGCTTCCTTATTTTTCTATGAAATGAAGATAATGAACATCCTGAAAATCAAAGGGAAAATTGAAACGTCAAACTTTGAGGATGGATAACAGAAAAACGGAATCAAACATAAACAAGAGGATTGTGACAGTCCTGTGTTCAGCTAACTAACTTACCCTATGACCTTGGAAATGAGGTCAAGGTCACTGACCTATTCTGAATCTAACTTTCATAGAGGCCCATCCCCATGTGCAAGATCAAAGTCACAGTACAAATAGTTGTCAGGTTATCACGTGACCAGTAAAATCCATGTTCAATATCCCTGTGACCTTGGGAATGAGGTCAAGGTCACTTATGTACAGTCTCAATATTTCCTAAATAGAGGAACACCAGCAAGTTCAACATCAAGGTCCTAACTTCCACAGTTCTCAAGTTACAAAATGAAAAGTATAATTCATGTATGTGTCTGGGCCCCAGTTACCTTGAAAATGAGGTTAAGGTCACCCATGTACTGTCTAAGTCTGGCTTTTACTCAGGACACCCATCATGTTCATCATCAAGATCCAAGTTTAAATAGCTCTCAACTTGCCAGGTGAACAGAGACAAATTAAGAAAGTGGCCTTATGACCTTGGGAATGAGGTCAAGGTCACTTGTCTACTGTGCATCTCTGGTCCTTATTAAGGACAACAGGCATGTGCAATATCAATGTCCTACCCTTAATAGTTGTCAAGTTACCCTATACACATTGCATTTCATGCACCTCGCCTTGTGACCATGGAAATGAGGTCAAGGTCACTCACCTACTGTACATGTAACACCCTCATACCCAGAAGTGTCCTTATGCAATCCCAAAGCAATTGGCTGAGTGTGTACAAGGATAAAGACTTTTGAAGGTTTTGCAAACAAACGAACAAAAATACCATTAAAAAAATCCAATAATCATTGGACCGTGACCATTGGAACAAACTTGGTAGTTCCCACCCAAGGAACACCCCCACCAAGTTTGAAGTGAATCTAGCGGATGGTTTCGCAGAAGAAGTCAAAAATTGTCAATTAGCATTGCAAACCCTAGTGACTTTGCGATCCCCATTGACTTGCATGGTTTCGGAGAAGAAGATTTTTTAATATTTCCCCCAAAATGAACAAAATAATTCATTGAAAATCCAAACATTACTGGACTATGACCATTTGAATAAACTTGGTAGACTCACGCAAGACACATCCACACCAAGTTTGAAGTGAATCTGGTTAATGGTTCTGGAGATGAAGTCGAAAATGTGAATAACTATTGCAATTCCCATTGACTTACATTTATAAACAATAGGAATGTGTGCAGTGACCAACAAGTACCCGACTTGAAAAATTTGCTGAAAATCTGGGACCCACAGCAACGACACATGGTGAACAACCTTGTGTGAACTTTCTACAATGAACATATCCACCAAGCTTCAGCACAATCTGAGAGATTGTTTTGGAGAAGTCGAAAACAGCAAAAAACGTACAAAAATTTATTTTAAAAAAATATTTGAAAAAATGCAGCGCCACCTATTGAACAAATTAAGGTTTGGGGGTGCCCGGAAGTATTTGTATACAATTTCAAAGTAATTGGCCAAGCAGTTTCGGAGAGGAAGATTGTTTAAGATTTCCCCAAAATGCCCCCCCCCCAAAAAAAAAAAAAAAAAATCTTTAAAAATCCAAAAATCCCTGGACCATGACCATCTGAACAAACCTGGTAGAAATCCATCCAAGGCACATTGTCACCACTTTTGAAGTAAATCTGGATGATGGTTTTGAAGAGGTCAAAAATGCGAATTAGCATTAGAATGTCCTTTGACTTACATAGTAACCAATAGGAAAGCAGCATGACCAATAAGTACCCAAATTGAGAAAATCGTTAAAAATCAGGAAACCGCAGCACTGCCACCTAGTAAAAATTTTGTTTGACCCTTTTACAAGAAACATACCCACCAAATTTCAACTTAATCTGAGTGACAGTTCTGGAGAAGAAGTCGAAAATAGCAAAAACACACGAAAAATCATTAAAAAAAAGATAAAGATCGCAGCGCCCTATGGTGAACAAATTAAGAACTATGAGTCCCCGGGAGTGTTCCTGTGGGATATCAAAGAAATTGTGTAAGCGGTTTTGGACAAGATTTTTTTTTAAGATTTGCCCCAAAAATGAGCAAAAAAAAATCATAAAAAATATAAAGAAAATCACTGGACCGTGACAATTTTTACAAACTTGGTAGAGACCCACCCAAGCCATATCCCCACCAAGTTTTAAATGGATCTGGCTTATGGGTTTGGAGTAAAAGTCGGGAAATGTGAATTTTTGACGCCAGACGGACGACGACGTCGACGACGACGACGACAACGGATGGAGGACCATAAAATAATCTTAGCTGACTGACAAGTCAGCTGAGCTAAAAATCGCAGGATTGCTTTTTTTTTTTTTTTTTTTTTTTTCTTTTGCCAATATGTCAAGAATAAGATGAAGTGTAATTATGGTTTTATCACAAATAATTAGTGACTTTTATCGACATTTATGGGGTGGATGCTTTGCGGTCAACTTTCAACTATTTATTCAATAATTAGCATCACAGACACACAAATACAGGATATGTAAATTTTTTGGACTATAATGAGTACACACATATATGATATGGTATTCTAACGCAAACACATTTTGAGCTAGGATTGACTAAAGTGATATTTATTTATGGCGTTTTACCTGTCCTTAAGAAAGGTGCGGATAATGTCATGTGCATTGTACTTGCAGGAGGTGCGGCAACCGTATAAAGACTGAGAGGTACCGTTGGTGTGGTCTTTGTAGTGTATACGCGGACTCCGGCTCAAAAGTATTAATTAAAGCAAAATTAATATTTCTGTCAGAGCAACTTGACATAGAAGTTCTATACGGATCCCCTTTGCTTGTCCTATGCACAGTTTACAACTCTACAAAATGGGGCTTATGGCTAGCGGCTAACCTCGCAGACTGTGCACGTGTGTTGGTGGGAAACTGAAAAGGCCAGCAGCAATATCGATTTGCACACATCACGGCAAAGCTGACATGTGGTCTAATAATATGTTACTAAATGTATCAAATTCATTAAATTATGGTACAGGCTTATAAAATACAAAGGTACATTAACCTGTTATAGAATTGGCAGCACACTAGCGACGCCACGCGACGTTACATCAACATGCTTGATCGCGGGCTTTGGTGCCCCCACAAATTGAACAAAATGTCAAAAACACACTCCCGTTGTCTTATCGGAATTCATTGGGTGCGGAGAGCGAGATTTGATTTTGACCGTGGTATCGCACATGGTCCATACGTGAGCGTGCTGAAATCACGCCACCTGTCTAGACACACTCATGCTTCACAAAATCTCGTATGTATTGTGCTCGAAACAGCAAACAAATTCACAGATGAATGATATCTGATCCATTATACCGCAATTGAAATCCATATCTGTCATACAGCGATCAACTGAAGAGCTGTTTTTCACTCATCATTCTCATTATTTCAACAATAAGTGAAGCAGTCTTCACATTTAGCATTCGTTTTGTCCAAGGCTGTTCATATTCGATGTCCTAGCATTGGCGCACAGGAGTACGGTGGACACAAAATCTCGTCCACGAAGGCAGGGATGAGAAGAAAATAAAAGATACTAAAAATTTCAAAAACACCAAACAAATTGCAGCGCCAGCTGGTGAGGCTTTTAACGATTTTTTTATTTTTTTTATTTTTTATTATTATTATTATTTTTTGTTTGTTTGTTTGTTTGGTTTTTTGTTTTGTTTGTTTGTTTGTTTGTTTTTTGTTTGTTTGTTTGTTTTTTGTTTGTTTGTTTCTTGTTTTTTGTTTTTGTTTTTTGCTCGAAAAAACGAATCAAGAAAATGTTATAAAATACAAAAAGCGTTGGAACGTAACCATTAGAACACGCTAGGTAGAGACCCACTAGACAAATATTGTCCCCAAGTTTCAAGTGAATCTAATTGAAGTTTCAGAGGATACTTCAAAAATAGCAAAAACACACAAAAATCATTAAAAATAGAAAACATGCAACGCCACCTGGTGAACAAACTAAAACCTAAAACGTGTTTTAAAGCTTTTGTGATATCAAGACAATTGGGTGAACGGTTTCGTAAAAGAAGATTTTTGATGATCTACCCTCCGTAAAAGAAACAAATTCATAAAACAATCGAAAAATCACTAGAGAGTGACCATTTAAGCAAACTTGACGGACACTCACGCAAGGTACACTGCCATCCACTAAGTTTGAAGTGAATCTGGTTGACGGTTTTGGAGATAAGGTCGAACATGTTAATTGACAACGGTCGAATAGTGATGGCATAAGCACTGTTGCCTGATGGTGCAACTGACCTAAAATATAAACAAATGTAGCATACATCTTTTTTTTTTTTTTGTTTACAGCTGGGCATTTATGATAAATCACTGGCCTGCCCCATGCCGCTACCTGGTTCAATGCATTGAAAAAAACACGTGTCATGTGCAACTCTGTGCCCGCACTCGTTCGAAAGGAAGACACAAGCTTGTAGCTTGCGTGTCATTTTTATTTCGTGTCATCTCGTGTGATGTGAAACTTCATCTTTTGTATTGGACTTTTATATTTTAACGACAAGAAATAAACGGGCGGCCGTATAGTCGTTCGCAACTCAATCAACGTTTCAGGATTTTCACCAAGCTTTCCCCAAACGGAATCTTATGAGTAATATCGTAAGATGAATACTAAGTCCTGGACTGTGATATAGCGGAGAATCAATCCCGGCAACTAGACTCTGACGTTGAGGATAATATACCACTGATATATCTTCGGCTCAACAATTCGTTTACAGAACTGCAGTCCACCACTACTGTTCAATCCACAAGTAGTGATAATCCAGATACAGAGCCACAAGTCACGCTAGAAGGATTTGAAGACATGGCGTTGAAGTTGTCCATCCAAAAGTTCAAGGGGCTAAGCAAAAGTAACGCAGAACAATTTTTAAACGACTTCACAAGTTATATGAAGTTGAATAAGTTAGGCGAGGACGAGAGATGCATCGCGGCGTTTCAGCTTCACTCAGAGGGCCCCGCCCTTACCTGGTACAATAATGTGCCAGATGCCAAGAAGGTCAAATGGGCCGATCTGCAGAAAGAGTTTAAAGATACATATGTGGACATTGATTTTTCGAAAACCCGGCTCTTCTGGCAGAGACGGAACTGTTCAACACAATGAAGCTAGCTCCACATCAGAGTATGGAGGAGTTCCATGCTATCCTGTTTGAGAAAGGGAAGCGATTGAAAAGAGACGAAAGAGACATAATGATCCGCTTTATTGATGGCTTGCCGCAACAGTTGCAATTTTTTTGTGAGGGCAGGTAGGCCAACAAGCTTGCAAGAGGCCTATTTAGCTAGCAAGACGGGGGAGATGTATGGATACAGGGCTGTTACACCTGTAGCCATGGTGGCGGCAGCGACTTCTGCCCCGGCGTCAAGGGAGGCAGATGATACCAAACGGGAACTCCGGGAGCTCAGAGAACAGGTGGCAGCCCTAGTTACCAAGATAGATGAAACCTCGCGGAAACCACGGCGACCCCAGCAGCAACAGAGCGGCCGACGAGGACTACAGCAGCAACAGTCACAGCCATCGCAAGTCAACGAGACGGAGACGAGGACCTGCTACACGTGCGGTGGTAAGGCGCACATCTCGCCGGACTGCAACTACAACCAGGACTCAAACATTCCGGCCAGTCCCGACACTCAGTGTCAGCTATGTTCGCAATGGGGCCACGGGGCCCCCTCTTGCAAGAAATTGAGTCAACGAGGAAACTAACTTTGCCCGGGCGAGAAAACCAGACGCCCTCCCTCGGGACTGATGTTGACAGTTGTGTCAACCACGTGCATCTGGACTCTAATTTGGACAGTGACTCGCAGGAATACACGTCAGGTGAATCCGAAGGTCAGTGTCATGGTTACATTTTGTTGCCTGTAAAGTGTGGTATAATATCCCTAGCTGCTTTAATAGATACTGGTGCAACTATAAAACTAATGTCAACTGCTGTGTACGAAAGTCCGCCCGAACATACGAAGACTAGAATAGAGAATGGTGATACATCTCAAGTTACTTTAGCTGACAATCACGCGGTTAGAGTGAGAGGCTCGGCAGGTGAGACAGTACAGTCACCATATGGAAAACATAGAGTCAATGTTTGTATTCTGGATGAGCTATCACAGCCTCTTATATTAGGCATTGGTTTCCTAGAGAAATACGGCATTGTTTTAGACTTCAAGAAACACACACACATAGCTACTAAGAGTAAAGTTAAAGCAAGCAAGACTGTCACTTTACAGCCTCATTCTGAGACTGTTGTCATGTCAAAGTTAACAACTAAAATGCTTATGGGTATGACTGGTATGTGTATGGCTGCAAAGCCTATTATGGGTGAAGAGTTCTGTGTAGCAAAGTGTCTTCTTAAAGTGACTTTGGATAACATGGTGCCTTTGAAGATTTTGAATCCATGTAACTATCCTGTGATTCTGTACAAACATACACTTTTGGCTCATTTTACTGCCATGGATGAGAATTTCGACCTTGTCTTCCTTCCGAACGAGTCATGTGGGTCTAATCGAATCCATGGCAGTGGAGTGCAGTCAAACTTTGTATGTGCAGAGAGTGAAGTTGAACCAAAGCATGAAAGGTGCAATAAGGAAAAATTCCTATCATATTTTAACCTTTCGTCAACGGTACTGAATAGGGAACAGAAAAAGCAATTGGAAGAATTGTTATGTGAACTCGAAGACATATTCATAACAGACGAGAACCCTTCTATTGGGCTCACTCAGCTGGTGAAACATAAGATCATTTTAAAGCCAGACGCTCAGCCGAAACACCAGAGACCATACAGGTTATCTCCTGACAAAAAACGTGTGTTGAGAGACCAATTAGATGAGCTTTTAAAGCAGGGTATAATTGCACCAGTAGGGGTGGATGAAGAGATCCCTATAACTAGTCCCATTGTACTTGTGACAAAAGGGTTAACAAAGAACTAAAACCTGGTAGTAAAGAACACAGTCTATCAATGTATAGATTTTGCACCGACTTCAGGTACTTGAACTCGCAGATCCAGGATTTTAGCTACCAAATCCCGGACCTACAAGAGTTAACGGAGTCTTTTGGAGAGTGTACGCCAAATATTATCACCAAAGTTGATTTGGGACATGGGTATTTTAACTGTGAATTAGATGAGAGTTCCAGTAAGTATGCCTCGTTTAATTGTTGCTATGGAAGCTTTAAATACGAACGCGTGCCCCAGGGTTTGAAGACAAGGAGTTTTACAATGCAACTTTTGATGAACCAGGTGTTTAAAGGGTTAACTTTTGTATCGGTTCTGACCTACATAGATGATACCGCCATTTGGTCAGTTGATGGTGTGCAGCATCTTAAAGATCTCAGGGAGGTGTTTGAGTGGCTAAGAGCAGCGGGGTTGAAATTGAAACCTAGCAAGTGTGACCTAGCAGGGGACAGTTGTGTTTTTCTGGGTCATAAGATTAGCAAAGATGGCATCTCTCCACCGGACGATAGAGTGGAAGCGATACAAAACTTTCCCGCTCCAAGAGATGTCAAAGGTGTTAGGTGTTTATTAGGAGCTTTTAACTTGTTTTCAAATGTTTATTCCCAACTTTAGTACAGTGGCTACCCCAATACGTCAGTTACTGAAAGGGGATGCTCGATTTAAATGGGGGGAGTCCCAACAAAAAGCACTAGCTGAGCTTAAACGGTTGCTTATTAACTCTCCTGTGCTGGCCTATCCCAGATATGATATACCTTTCAGATTGGGGGTCGATACCAGTTGTAAGGCGGTCGGGTATTGTTTATATCAGGTATATCCCTCAGAGGAATTTGACACAGGTACTTCTGAGAGGGAACGAGTCAGGGTGGTCCGATTTGGCTCAAAAGCACTGTCCAAGTGGCAACACAGTTACGAGCCCACTAAGCTTGAGCTATTGGGATTGGTAACGAGCGTCTTAGATTGTGCCTCCTATATTAGAGGGCAACATTGCATAGTTGAGTGCGATCACCAGGCCCTAAAACCCTTATTCCAGAAAAAATTACGTGGGGCGATATATGAACGCTGGTTAGCCATTTTACAACAGTTTTCCATTGAGATAGTGTGGAAGCCAGCAAATCAAATGGTGTTGTGTGATTATCTCAGTAGAACAGAGCCCTTACCAGAAATGGCCACGGTAGAGGGTCCTACTGATGAGGATATGTACTTCCCTTATGTCCCCGAGAAAAATGTTGGAAAAGTGACCCTTCCGGGGAATCATAATTTGGTGGACCTCATAGGCCAGGGTTCTGACAGCGAAGTTCCAGATATGAATGTTGCAGTGACCCAAGTAAAGCATGTAGGGTCAGAGGTCAAACCTAGTTCTACAGATTATCAGGCAGCAGGGGTTCTGGCGGATAGTTTAGCATATGATGCTGACAGTGAGGGTACTAGTGACACAGAGTGTTGTCCTATTGAGAGGTCACTTCTGGTAACCAGAAATCACAGGGCTAAGGTTCCACATGTAATGTATTCGCCCCCCCCCCCCCCCCCCCAATTAAGCGATGAAGAAGAGTACTTTACTGCCGAGGAGGAATCTGAGGATGGCAAACAGCCACACCTTGCTTCAGTAACTATAGATGCAGGCCAGAGGGAACCAGAGGTAAAGTCATTGCGGGAAAAGTTGTCAGATCAAATGAAAAATGCAGACATCTTTCAGAATTTTGATTTTAGTCAAGATAAAGTTTCAAAGTTTCACGCAAGTGACCCAGATTTCTGTCACATACATGCCTATCTGACAAGTGGTGTACTCCCTGTAATGCAAAAACAAGCCAGGAAAGTGATCCTTCAATCAGCTGACTACATACTGGTAGATGGTTTACTCTTTCATTACCGGGTGGCAAGGTCGAAGAGGGTTAAAGACTTAAATCACTATCAATTGGTTCTACCAAAGGCTCTCATAAAGACGGTGATTCAATATTATCACGAGAGTCCCCTAGCTGGACACGGTGGTATACAGGATACACTTGACAGGGTTAAAGAACATTATTATTTTCCCCGCTTAGCCCAAGAGGTCACAAACTTTGTCAGGTCATGTCATGCCTGTCAAAGTAGGAAGGTCACAAAAGCCCATACTAAGAGTGAGATAATAGCTTTTCCTACTCCCGACAAATGTTTTCAAGTATGGGAATACGATCTGTTTGGACCAATTAAACCAGTAAGTCCACAGGGAAATATATACTTATTTACGGCTATTGACATGTTTTCCATATTTTTGTTTTTCTGTGCCATAGCCAGCAAAGATGCTGTAACGGTAGCTGAGGCGATATTTAGTCTGTTTTGCATTTTCGGTGTGGCGGACACTTTGCTTTGTGATGTCGGGTCGGAAAACATTTCTGCAGTTACCAGGGAAGTTTGTAGGATGCTACAGGTGCCCCAAGAGTTTACCCCTCCTTTTGTTCACAAGTGTCTGGGTGCAATAGAGAGAAGCCACCGTGTCTTGGAAGAGAGGCTAACCCCTTATGCGGCTCCGCAGGGTAGAAATTGGTATAAAATGCTCGATGCTATCTTATTTGCCATCAACAATTATGTAAATGGAAGTGCAGGCTACTCGCCACACGAGATTGTGTATGGCTGTAAGCCAACATTTCCCTTAGTTCCACCCAAGTCCACAGACTTTAGTTCTATACCAGAGGATGCGCATGCGTTTGTTAAACAACATGCCAAGAAACTGGAGTACATAAGATCAGAAGTCAGGGAGAATTTGGCTGAAGCTAAGGCGAAGATGGTTAAAGGGGCTAATTCTAAGTGCAATTTTTCTTAAGGTGGCCACAGGGGCCTACGTCTATCTCATGAAGGAGCAAACAGGTGCCGGTCGGAAGTTACAAAACAGATATGAGGGTCCGTACGTTGTAACAGAGGTCTCTAGTGCCCACA
Source organism: Hermodice carunculata (assembly GCA_964020975.1). Lineage (NCBI taxonomy): Eukaryota > Metazoa > Annelida > Polychaeta > Eunicida > Amphinomidae > Hermodice > Hermodice carunculata. The sequence continues at coordinate 16,660 of CAXHWN010002661.1, read as the reverse complement.
CAGTAATATTGTCTTACCTTGACACAGGGAAGAGGCTTTCTCGTCCGGTACATTTAGATCGGTTGAAAATGGCTCATGTTGGGGTGCCAAATCCCGGCCCTTACTTGCCAGATACAGTGGTGTCGGGTAAAATGTTAGTGTTGAACTTGCCACAAGCCGTAAATGGGGGTAGGCATGTAGGTCAGCGTACACAGGATGACCAGCAAGAGAGTGACAATCAAACTGCAAAAGGGACAGAGAGTGAGTCTAGGCCATTGATCCGGAGGTCAAGTAGACTGAGAAAGGTACCAGATAGGTATGTTGTAGTGGTAGATCCCAAAACCACATTCCCGTCATGCTCAATATCTTCAGATGAGGGTGGGTATCACAAGATAAGATGTATCTTGGCACAAAGATTGAGGAATGGGAGGACTGAGTACAAGGTACAGATTAGAGGGGAACCTGCTGGGAATGCTTTCTGGGTTCCCATGTCCAGATTAGATGCCAAGGCACGGAAAAACCTAGAAATAAAACCTCCTGCATTGGTTAGTTAGGGAGGAGATGCCTTGGTGTCTTTTATAAATGAACACGAAGTTGTCATACTTGAGTTTTCTATTGAACTATTTCCATGGGCGTTTAAATGTATGCTCGTGTGTTAAGTGTACATATGTATTATATCAAACTAACCGGGTTTGGTATTTTCGTTTAATGTTTATTATGAGAATTGTGAACTATGTGCAATGATTATGTATCATATGTTATGTGTTTGCTATACAAGTGGACATAGCTATAGAACCGTACTTGTATTTTGACATTGATGTGTTGTTTCTAACTTGTTGTAAGGTGTTACTTATATTTTGATCAGGTGCATCACTGAAGTATCATTCTATATGCACGACAAGGTGCATGCTGGTGGGGACATGTAAAAGAGAGTGGCCTTATCTTTCGTAACTTCGGTAACCTATTGACACTGCGATGTTACTTATTTTGTGCTGGGCCCAGCAGTCCTAATTTTATGATGGTGTGTGACATGGAGTCACATTGGTCCTTGTGGTGACCATATAATGCCCGTGTTGGGCTGAAGGTTATTAACAAAATTGTATGAGACTAAATGGGTTTATTCCTTAGACTTTTGCATTATTTGTTTGTCATCCACCAGAAAATACCCACTCGTAATATATCCTGATTTAATGGAGGTTTAGGTGCCAAGGGTCACCGCTGGTCCTGTTCAGAAGGGTTTGGACTTACAAAAATGCATACCAATGGGTCGGTTTGGTGACAGTTGTGATTATGTCATGCTTGCAAACATCACATAAGATGTAGGGACTTTAAAGGTTTTGAAAGTTTGGAAGTGAGTTTTGAAACCCCGGCTGAAACATTATATCCTTTGCGGGAATGGCCTGACATGTATCGTAGTAACTGATTTGTCATGTACTCTGTGCTGTAAGACAAGAAAAGGCCAAGCATAGCGATGTTTTGTTTAATTGATACTTTTTGGATTTGAACTGACACTTCTATGATTTTGAATTTTGAATTCTGTGTTTGCTTAATTGATGTAGGCGGCGATGGTTATAATTATAAGCCGTTATTTGCTGTAACATTCAGTTGAAGACGTACATATGCTAATGTTTTGGTCACATGACATGACTCATCAACTTTACCATCGGTAAAGGCCACAATGCTGAGGATTGTGCGCACTTGGTGATGTGCTAGTAACCTCTCACAAGTTTCGTATATCATGTTATGTTTACCCCATTAGGACAATATGCCATACATGGATTATTAGGTAACTTTTGTATTTGCCTTATGATATTGTTTAGGCAAATTTTGCAATGTTAATATGATATATCCAAGGTTTCTGTAATTCAATGCGCATGGAAAGGTCACACGGACCTCATGATTTAATTGGTGTTAAACGATAAGGGTTGATTTCGATTGTTGTATTGTAAGTCAGACAAGTATGATGCAAGTTTCATATCTCAAACATTTTAATGATCCACAAGAAATTGATGTCTTATCAATTTTTTTTTGTGGGGGGATGTTGTGTACGTAGTACCACAGTAGCACATGATCAGTAAAATGTTTGACCAACATGCCTTTGTGATAGAGACCTGTAAGACCAGAAATGTCACCCCCCCCCTTTTTTTTCTCTCTCTTTGTTCTTTGGACTTTCGGAACATGTGTGAACATTTTAATCGTCACATTACATATGCAAGTCATCAAAAGTAAGACGCTATTTGTTTAAAAGCGTAACTTGAGGAGATTTTGCAGTCAAGCAAGAAGAGTTGTGTCATAACAGTGTAACTCTGGTATGTACATATAGATCTGGTCGCCTTCTGTGACGGACATTTATTTCTTTGAAGTTTTCTCGAGTTTACCGACTGGTGTTGACTTACAAGTCTGTTTAATTACTCTGGTTCTCAATTAAATCCTGTCAATCTTATTGTCTCCACCCCTAATCTACTTAAAAACTCACAAAATCTACTTATAAATGCACACTTTTGTTTTTATTTGTTGTTTACATGCTGTTTGTACACAATAATGCAAAAAAGCTATTGGTCACTGTGGAAATGAGTATGTAAGGGTTGATATAAAAGGGCTGTGCAACTCTGTGCCCGCACTCGTTCGAAAGGAAGACACAAGCTTGTAGCTTGCGTGTCATTTTTATTTCGTGTCATCTCATGTGATGTGAAACTTCATCTTTTGTATTGGACTTTTATATTTTAACGACAAGAAATAAACGGGTGGCCGTATAGTCGTTCGCAACTCAATCAACGTTTCAGGATTTTCGCCAAGCTTTCCCCAAACGGAATCTTATGAGTAATATCGTAAGATGAATACTAAGTCCTGGACTGTGATACATGCATGACAGGCTGCGAAAACTAAATTAGGCAGAATTAAATGCATTTCAAAGAACTTTTTGGCATCTCAACAATTCACCTTTCATATGTAGACCCATTCACATTTGAGTACATTTCTTCGTGGATTTTTCATCCTTTGCAAGGTTAGAAAAAACCTTGGTGCCTCTGACAAAATCCAACAACATCCATGCTGCCGGTCCAATACATATCAGTTTTGAGAGTGTGCAAAATACCAACAAAGTTTACTGGTAGTTATAGAGCAGCCCTGTCTGCACGACAGGTTGGTTATTGTCTAGTTACAGAAGTGAGTTCATTGCCTTTGTATATATCCATGGAAGAAAAACTTCTTTTATTTGGAATCGGAAAATTTGTTCTAAATTTATTCAAAATACAGACTATATTATAAGTAGGTGCACATAAAAAAATGTTATGCATTAATGGAAGTTCAGACGGTAAAAGAACATAGGATTTTTTACTGGCTGCATGGTAGGTAATTATTAATTGTAGCCGAAAATATCATGCTAACCTACGATATATATCTACCCCCTACTTTGTACCATATTACATTGAAAACCCATGGGATATGGCCCAAGTGATATTGTTGACCATATCCCATGGGTGGGACTACTTTTACCATATCTGTAAAATCAGAGATGCGGTTTTCTAAATATGGAAGGGATCAATTCCATATTTGGTATATCCAAACTCGTCTTATTACCTTGCCATAAATCACGGCCGAAAACCTGATGGTCCATGGTATAAATCCCAGCCAACGGGTAAGAATAAACTTGATTCTGTGATGCAAACTAGGACCAAAATGCAGGACTAATTGTTACCAGTAAAAACAACCAGTCTGTGAGACGCACGATGTGCAGTCGACTTTTACATCCAAGTGTCGCGGCCGCCAACCGTTTATTCAACAGCTGAGCGGGCACAAAAATACGCAGTCTGTGAACAATTTATGCAAGAGCAAGTCGAAAACAGCAGCCTTCTCCAGGGAAATTATTCTTCTTTTCAGAGACCTCGAACATATGTCCAAAACATTCCCCAGACTCTGTCCTCATCGTTTGTCCCAGCTGGTGTGGCAGGGAGCGATCGCCCCGTTCCTTCGGGCAATGCTGTCAATGCTGCCGTCAGTGATGGGGCCAATCTGACGGCCAACAGTCAGTTGAGCTCCACGGGTGCATACTTTGGAATGTTTGCTGGTGCCACATTCCAAGTCAACGCGACCTTCCAATTCTCCTCTGCACCAAATTAATTCCATATAGAAATAATAAAAAAGTGTCTTTTCGGCGAGATTTTTGTCTGAAGCGACGGCCGCTCAAAAAAATTCCGCCATTAGGGCTCTGGGCGACCGCTTTTATTTTTTTGTTTAAATTTTATATTCATACGCGCGGCATGACTGTGTCAAAGTCCCATGTAATGTAGAGAAATAAAAAGTTACAAGTGATGTAAATGGTCTTTTTTTTCTTTCTTAAAGGACCGTAGGGGATAATTACAAAATAACCCTCGTCGTTGATCTGTCTAAACCGAATTTCCCCTCGCGCTTGGGTGATCAGGTGCGCAGGCAGGCAAACAACTCGGGGGATTCGGTTTGACAGATTGACGACTCGGGTAATTTTGTATTATATATATATATATATATATATATATATATATATGAAGAATGACAATCAAGTTTACCCCAAAACACAAACTCTAATGAAGAGACATGCTTAACCTGACAGAATACATACCGCAGATAAAAGGCAAGTTCAAAATTTCACCACAAGATCACAATTACTGAAATCAGTAATCCCAGAACGATTCCACAAACTAAAATATCAAAATGTAAAGTGAAAATCGCAAAAGTGCACTTCTATTTAGGATTCATTCTTGTTGAACTTTTCGAGGATTGTACATTTTTCGCTTTAGCCTTGCTTTTATTTGGCAAATCAGAAGCCTATTATTTTTACATGTCGATAAAGGTTTAATCAGATCAATTTATATCACTGGGCTTTAAACTTCACGTGGTTTATTGGCGACCCTATAAAGAGGCGCAACGTATAATAACAGGCCTTGGAATGTCTTTATGAAGGGCCAAATGGTTACATATTCGTGTTACAGTGAAACGTGTAGCTCCGTCTGTGATTTAGTAATTTTTATGTGACATTGTGCTGTTCCGGGTAGCCATTTTATCACGTTGTAAAAATTAGCTGAAGCAACATGCATATTTTGTGTGATATTTGTATCTCTGCAATCACAAAAACAATGTACTGAGTATTAGCATTTTTATTATGAAAATAATATTTGGAATTGTCTGACAGGAGTTGCAGTATCTTCATGTTTTTGGTGGTTCAATTTTGCCGAAGACTGAAACCGTGGAAGACAGCAACTGTCACAAGCAAGCTCTTATATTCATAAGCAAACTGAACCTTTGTGTACATGTATACATGTGTGTGATACACACACACACACACACACACACACACACACACACACACACACACACATATATATATATATATATATATGTATGAACTTTTTTTCCTTTAAGCGGGTATCATGCAAAATGCATGCATGCATGAATGTATGTATGTATGTTTGTATGTACGTACGTATATACGTATGTATGAAACAAAATGCATGTAATCAAAATATTTTTTCGGGTATTGCTTTCATACTGATATACTTGAGTCCTAGACATTTAGGCAATGCCATAATTATACAGTACTTAGTGCAAGCCCGTGTAATGTGAAGCGCTCTGGTCATGACATTCACACATGCCTAACTCCACAAAACCTTTTTATTTATTTTTTTTTTTGGTGGTGGTGGGGGGGGGGCGGGATATGGCCAAGTGGATATGTGCGTTTTCTTTCTTTTTTTTGGCCGGGCGATATGTGCAGTTTTTGCCGGTTCAAGACCTGGGCATTCCATGGTAAACACGTAAAAATTACTTCCATACATATATGTAGGCATGTATGCTTACGTCATATATATATATATATATATATATATATATATATATATATATATATATATACATATATATATATATATATATATATATATATATATATATATATATATATACATATATATCTGTCTTGATAGATTGATTCAGCTGGTTGGCTAGCACCCAAGGATACTATCACGGAGCAATATTCATGCCTACAAAGATCTCAACGGTTATTTGAGGTAACAGGCAGTTTCATAGTCAATGCAAGGGTCTGATATCGTCGCAACAGACAACACAAAAAGGTACCTATATGCAAGGAAATGGCACTCCTCCTTTAGCCTTTGAGGTCTTTGTTCAAATACATTCTGGCGAAAATGCACTTAGTGCATCACTTAAGTACACAATGCTATGCACAGGTTTAACGGAGTTATTTGAAAGCCGTGTTACAGTGGAGCGGAATTCTCCCATATTTCCGGGTGAAAAACAAATATATTTCACAAAAAGGTAGTGCCTTGAAAAAACAGGATTTTTGTTTATATGCATTAATTTTAAAACAAACATATAATTAATTGATGGATACAACTGGTAATGCGTGGAATGCTAAATCAATAGCATCAGTTCTAGATGAAGGGCCTCTGTATGCAGATCAGGCAAAACATGATAAATGCCACTTATACCTTGAAGCTCATAGAAAATGTGATGAGTTAACGCTAAAGAAGGTATTTGTCTCTGTGTGTCAGTGACATAGAACAAACACACGACATATCAAGAATAACTTTCATTTATGGTCAACATAACTCATCTTGCATATTATGGTTGGACGTCCCGACAAAAGTTTTAATAGTGTAAACATTCTTGCCCTGTCGACAAAAAAGGTATCCCGTAAATGTCAATCATCCTTTGGATCACATTTATATTTTTTATTACTATTATACTTTTATTTAAAATTACATACCTTTTTATGCTTGAGTTATTTTGCAAAAGTGCTATTCTGTTTTCACCAGAAGTATTGTTAATTGCCATTTCTTCTGATTACGCAAAGGGTATTAGGGAGATGCAAACATAGATTACAAGCAACATTTTGTTACAATATTTCGCAGATTTATTATTATTATTTTTTTTTATTTTTTTTTTTTTTTTACATTTGTGACAGTAGTCAATATTCTGAATAATCGTTTCATATATACAAGTGATACTTGTGCCCACTTTGAGTATGCCACGAAGGATGGAACATGCATAAAGGAGATGATTTTTTTGGGGGTGGGGGTGGGAGCTTAAATGTACCGGATTAGCGGTCAGCAGACAACTCTGACGATATATGGGCCAGTAGAATTAATTTATTTTTCTTCGTCATATTTATTTATTTATTTATGCATTCATACAAAAGCCCAGTAGACGACATTGTGCCCTGGAGACATTAAAATATTAATGTGTCCCATTTGACTTCAACAATTGAATCTGCCAATTTAGGGGTGAAATGTCACTCTTGCAGCGTGTTATGCAAAAAGCTAAAGAACACTCAAGGAAGTGTGTGTGTGTGTGTGTGTGTGTGTGTGTGTGTGTGTATGCGTGTGGACCTATAACAAGTCATGTACTCTCATTTCAGAAGATAACTTACGAGTTGTTTTATATATATATATATATATATATATATATATATATATATATATATATATATATATATATATATATATATATATATATATATATATATATATATATAAACAAATTGATATCCGACTGAAGGACCAGCACCTGTTCTAACTGAAAAGCACATCGTTCTGCATCCTTTGTAAGAGATATAAACTCAATTGTCGAATCTATATCTGTAGGTAGGCTGTTGTGTAATATGGGCCTATGCACGTGATCCTTCCACTTCCCTTTAAATGTCAGCTGAGCCCTGCGGGAAACCCCCTGAGAAACGCCTCGCTGTGGTGCATTTTTACGCAAGTTGAAGTGCCCACAGCTTCTACAAATTGCAAGTTGCTCACTTGAATCGATTGGCCTTTTACAATTTCCTTAATTTCCCATTTCAACTCAAAATTTGGCACACGGTCAGCTAGGGTAAATCCCTCTTTTGCAAGGCCAAATTTGGAAAGGTATGTTCTCAAATGAGGTCACCGACCTGTACAAAATTTGTCATTATGTTCGTCTGGCAAAATAAGAACACACATGCTGATAGTTGGTCTCAGTGTGGCAAGGTGTTTTTTCTTGGGACCTTTTACGTAATCAAGTGTTGGCATTTCTTTCTCATTCTCTTCACCAGAACGTGTTTGCTCTAATGACCAGAATGGCACCTAAGATTCTGAAAGTAAAACGTTCGAATTTAGCCTAGATTTTTACAATATCCAAAAACACGATAAAAATTTGGTGAGTGGGCGCAATGAACCTAGCCTAGCTAATGTGTACGAGTCAAACACAGACTTTGACGGTAAGGTATGTTCTTCATGGGGTAAACTGGGTTTATGCAGCCAGTCAGGGATGCTGTTGAAATCCCCTCTGTGCTTGCGCAGTGACAGTTTTGGCATAGTGAGAGCGTCACTGTTACCACTTTGAGTTGCCGTTCAGTAGGGATAGGATTAATATTTGTTTGCAGATAGAAATAATTTATTAATTTCCATAAATATACAATCATTTCTTTCGAATCAACTTGTCGCAGGTGTGAGTGGCAACAATATGACAAAGGGCCCGCATAGTAGGCCTAGCTCTGATTCGATGAGGGAGCCCACTGTGAAATCTGTAGCACCACTTGTAGCCGATTGCCCGGCAAGAATTACAGTGGGTACTGGTGGAAAGAAGCATGGCCGCCTGGCAAATCTAATGAATGATTGAACATCACAGGGCGAGTGGCGAGCCGTGACGCCAGAAGAGCAGCAGGTGATAGCAGTCAAGGTAGTCCATCTTCTTTGACTTCGGCACAGATCTCAAGAACTGCTCCCTGCCCTATCCACCAGGCATGTGGTCAAGCGTTGATGGAACATGGGCCAGCAGAATCTGGAGGGGAGAGTTCGAGTAGTTTGCTGATTCGTTGCCACACAACACTCCAGCGGTTGAAGTGGAACAGTGGATCACTTCTAATATGTAGGGTGCTCCATTTCAGGGGAATTCCCTGCCTATGTCACTGACGTCACCACTGTTAGGTGCGACTCTCACTGGCCCTAATCCTGGAACTGCTGGCATGGTGGGGAACCCAACAAAAGGCTCATGTATAACGTAAGTGAGTGGACTGATGCAGCTATGATTTTCTTTAGTTTGTACATAACCAAACACCCAGATCAGGTACAGGCCATGGTGAAATATATCACAACCATTAGGAAGGCTTTTGTTAGGTTTCACTCCAAAGGTACTCTAGCATATGACAGAGCTTTTACACTGACAGTGACCATGGACCCAACTTGCAGGTGCGATAGTTTTAATGGAGAGTCCCATATTTTCCTTCTTGTGCCCCGGATTATGTAGTTCAGGTCACAGCAGTCAAACCAATGGGGTAACAAACAGGGTAGTCAGAACAATGCAGGGTAGAATATGCAGTCCCTTCAGAGCGGTCATAACAATGACAACAGAAACGAAAACAACAACAGGTTGCTCACAGGGATTTTTTGGACATACAAAAAAGAAAAGTGCTCCAGGCAGGGTTGCAGGTTTCCCCATAATGCATTGCGTGTAGTAAACAGCACGCCCAAACCAACTGTAACAACGCATAGGCTGCCCCCACTTATGATGCAGAAGGGCAAACGTCCAATTGAAATCCCAGTATTGTTAAGGGTGCTGAAATTATACTCAGACAGGGATACGGCTGCCAGGTTAGAAGAGGGGTTTATCTTTGGTTTTTAGATTAGGTACAATGGCCCTGGAAAAACATTTCAATGTAAGAATTTAAAGTCAGTCACTCACTATATTGGCACTGCCCAGGAAAAAAAGGACGCTGAGATCCGAATGGGTAGAGTTGAAGGCCCTGTTTTGGCACCCCCTTTACAAAACTGTCCCTGCTCACCTTTGGGTCTTGTAGAAAAAGCTCAGAAGGGTAAGTTCAGGTTAATACCCCACATTTCATTCCCCAAAGGTGAGTCAGTGAATGATTTTGTCAATGATGAAGATGCCAAGGTGAAGTCATAATATTTCATGAAGCTATACAGTTGGAAGCAGAACAAAGTATAGGTACAAAATAGCAAAAGCTAATTTGAAGGATGCTTGTGGGCTTCTGCCCGTATATCAAGATGGTTTCAGCTTGCTTGGTTTCACCTAAGATGGGAAATCCTTCTATGGCATGAACCTTCGCATAGGTTTGAACACGGCATGCAGCCTTTACACCAAATTTAACACTTTTCTCAATTGGTTCATGAATCATTTGCCAGAGAACAAATATGTACCCATCATTTGGATGATTTTAGAAATTTTGGTGCCAATGGTCATGTTGATTGCTTGAAGATCTTGGATAAATTTTTTGCCTGATGTGCATTCTCATTGACAAAGCCAAGACAGTTATGCCATGCATTTTTTTATTTTCTTAGGCTTGGAAACTAAGACACTCACTCAGCAGGTGAGAGTCCCTCAAGACAAGCTGCTTGCATGTAAAGTACAGCTGCATGCATTAAAAAACAGGCAAAGCATCTCATTGTAAAAACTTTAAACTTTAAAGCTTGTTAGGCTATCTGGATTTGTTTTGAAAAGGGGTTCAAGTTGGGCATCTTTTTCTGCAGCGTTTAGTTAATCTGATGCGTAAGACAGAAAAAAAAGCAAGGTCCATTACTTTGGACTCTGGGGCCAGGAAAAATATCAAAATGTAGCTTCATTTTTAGAACATTTAATGGTATCACCATTATTCTACCAAATGTTTGGCTAAATTCTGATGTACTGTATTCTTACAAGGATGTGGTAAAAAGCACAGGTTCCGCTGGTTTTCTTTAAAGGAGCTACATACAGGGTGGCTGGGACAGGTGGCTGGCAATCCTAATAATTCCATTGCTTATTTTGGAATACTTACCCGTTCTTTTGTCTATTTTCGTCTGGGCTGAGTAGTTAAAAACGCCATGATAGCATTACATTTAAATAATCAAGCAGTAGTCAGAATATTAAATGGACAATCGTCAAAGTGCCTACGTTTGCATATGCTTGACGACCCAATGTCCTAACTCGCTTAAACAAAGTATCTAAAAAAACGTTTGGACAGTTACTACTTTTTATCAAACAAAAGTCCCCTGGTTGACATTTGCCTGCAAACTGTAATGGAGAGACCCTGAAAACTGAGACAGTGTGGTTTGTGGACCGTTGAAACTAAAACATGATGACATTTTGACTATTTCATAATAGCCTGTGCATGCCGGCCGTTGTGGACATGGTCCCCGCTGCTTTCAATGGTCCAGAAACCACACTGTCCCACATTTGATTTGATTTAATTTCATTTGATTTGATTTGACTTGGTTTGATTTGAATCTGTTTGATTTGGTGCCAGTCACATAATACATAGATATAAACAGTACTCAAACTGAATACAGACAATTGCACAAATAAAGGAGGCATAATCAAAACAAAACAAAATTTCACAATACATACAGACATATCACACTAATCTGTTTTTTAAAATAAAACTTGACAAATATAAGGTATCACAGGAAAAACACAGGATGTATCACAATGAACTTGGGAAGTCATATCAGGGAGTAAACAAATTATAATACGCATGTAAAATAAAATCAAATCATTAAAGGAATTTGTAAAAAAGGACCAGCACCTGGATAACCCAAAAAAGCTGGCTTGATGGCGTTGCTTATTTTCATTGAAGTACTGGGGATAAAAATAACGGACAAAAAACTAAAAAAGTGAATACATGGAAATACATTTAGTAATAAATTAAAATGTAAACAAGACTAATTTTGAATACAAATAAATAAAATATTACAGTATATCTACTTCAACTTAGTATAAGCTGTGTGCAGCACCATCACAACAAACATTAACAATAAATGAAGTTACTATTTTCTTTTAGCTTGGCTTTTTCTGAAAGATGTGCTTTTAGTTGAAGTTAGAAATTCTTTTTTTCTGATATTGATTTTAATTGCGCTGGTAATTTGTTCCAACATTCGGTGGCAGTGAAGTAGAAAGAATTAGCAATAGTAGTTTTGACACTTGGTACGGATAAAGTGCTGTCGTTTCAGTTGAACCTGGTGAAATATTGGTGCTGAAAATTTATTTACCTTATAAAAGAGATGGTGCATGTATGCAGGTGCAGTGTTGTTAGGTATCCTAAAAACATGATTCGGTTCCAATTGCTTTACCCGGTTTTTGACATTAAGTGTTCCATCTGTGTTCAGCTCCTTTTGTCCAATGTGATCCCGAGGGTCCATGTTCAGAATGAAACGGATTATTTTATTTTGCATGCGCTGAAGCCTTTTTGGTGAGTTTTGGATAAACTGAAGTTCCAGGAAATAAGCAATAGTCAAATAGAAATTGTATAAATGCTGATGAGAGGGCTTTTCTTTCTTTTAGGTTAAGGAAAGTTGTATGTCTACGTAGAAATTTTAGTCTAGAATTTGATTTATTTACAATGGTTTTGATCATGGACTCACCGGACAAGGAACTGTCTAAGATGACACCCATATATTTTACTGAGTCACTATGTTTTACATCCGTGCCAATACATGACACTGTGAAATCTCTGACCATGTTTACTTTTCTACTTGAACCAAGCAGCATGGCTTCTGATTTGCCCAGATGTAATTACAGTTTGTTATCCACTAGCCATGTTTTACAAGATTCTAGCTCTCTGCTCAGGCTTTGAGCAATGGCGAAGGGGTACTTCCCTGAGACTAAGAGGGCACTGTCGTCAGCATAAAGGAGTAGTTTACATCGCACACTTACGTGCATATTGTTAACTTTATATAGAAATAACAGTGGTCTTAAAATACTTTCCTGGTGGACACCGCATTTTATTTTTGGGGCTCCGACTCAACTTTACCAATGGACACCAACTGTTTCCTGACAATCAGGTAAGACTCGAACCAGCCAATGGATTCAACACCTATTGCCTTGAATTTCCGTAAAAGGATTCAGTGGTCAACGTATCAAAGGCCTTTTGAAGATCCAATAATACAACTCCTACATGATTCCCTTTGGATATCTCTGTCTGAATAAAATATTAAATGTATCAAACATGTATCTGATGAGTATGAGCACCTGAAACCTGACTGGAAATCAAAACTTTTTTTTTGGGGGGGGGGGGGGTGAAAATGAGACTCCAATTGCATGTATACCGCTCTCTCTAATATTTTAGAGAGAGAGAGAGCTGTAAGAACACTTACTGGTCTAGAGTTTTCGGCTTCTATTTTGTTTTCTTTTTTATACAATGGTTTAACTCTAGCCGATTTCAAGTTTTCTGGGATAGAATTAGCCATAGATGACAAATTAAGTATACAGGTGATTGGCATTTTTAGAACAATTGCACAATCTTTCAGAAATTTTACAGGTATGTCATCGAGACCAGGACTCTTGTGGGGATTCGAGGTATTTAATTCTTTCAAGACAAAATATCAGTTAAAGTTTCCGAATTGAATTTGGGAGGTGCAATTGCTGAGTAATACCCTTTAAAAGTTGGAGACTGGGTATTAAATTTACCTCAAGGAGTGAGTAATTTTGAAACAAGTTTCTCAGCTATTGTAGTGTAAAATTTGTTAAAATAAGAAGCCACTTTGGTCGGATCAAAACATAATTCGCCATCAATATTCAAAATAATATTTAACTGGGATGTGATTTTTTGTTGTAACCTCAAGAGGACTTCCGTTGTTGCCACAAATTTTTTGGAATTGTTTTTATTTTCTTCAATTTTGTTTAAAAAGTATTCCGACTTGGCCTTTTTATTTCTCTCTTAACTTTATTTCTGATATGACAATAATCTTAACAAAGTTTATATAGACTTCTCTCTTCAGAAGAAGGTGAGCTTTTCTTTGACAAGTACAGAAGATTGTCATGCTCTTGCATGTGCTCTGTTATTTCGTTACTGATCCAAGGCATAGATTCTACTTTAAGCCTTACATCTTTTACAGGTGAATATCCACTAATAACACTCACCAGATAAGATTTAAGATGCTTCTAGGCAATGTCTATCTTTTAACAGTTTATAACTTGCGACCAATCCCTTCCATTTAGGTTACAGATTAGTGTCTCTTTACTATAATGCTTCATGGATCTCATTTTTACTGTATTGTGTTGATACACAGCCAGTTTTTGGGGTTTCTCCGGTACAGGTTGTGTACAAATATGAATCAAGAAACTTTTTGTTCGATTAAAAGTAGTAACTGGCCTTTTTTTGCAATAATTTGCTTAAATGAGCTGGGTCATGGGGCCGTTAAGCAGACGCAAGGGGCGAAAATTATTTTCCCAATGGCGTATTAAAGTACAAGGTTCTTAAGACGATCCTAAACTATGTGGGTGGGCTTTTAGTTGCAGCAGATAAAAACAAAATGCATAAAACATGCGTACCATTCAGTTTTCTGTATATTTTAGACTTTCCGGGGTGAAAGTATTCACAGTTTTAAAACTGTATATCCCTAACTGTTACAGGTAAGATTCTACACCAGGGCTCACTTTAATCCTGAAATACTGTACTTTGAGAACAAAAATGGGATGTATACGGTTGGTTAATGTTGGCACGAGGGTAACATGAAACTCAAAGTGGCATTATGCTGGCTCCGAACTTAATACGGTATTCCAAACATTTCATGGTTTTCCTGAATTGGCAGCCAGTTGGCAGCAACAGGATAAAGTAGTGATACATTATTTTGGTGGTATTTACGAATCTGAATATTACCAAAGCTCTAGATCCACTATAACTATATGTCGAAGAATTCAGCCCACAGCACAGCATAGATAATAGAAGTTATAAAATAATCATTGAAAAAATAGCCCACATTCAGAATTTCCAATCCAGTTGAAAAATCTGCCATAATATGACAGATAACTTACGCCAGCAAAACACACCATAACTTGCATTCCAAGGCCTACCCGAATTGTGATTAATGCTGTGGTTAATAAAGTTTGCACCAGATGGTGTAGAAAGCAGGGGATTGTGAAGGAGAAACCCCAGAAGAGACGAGTATTTCCATTTTGGCTCTCTTGACAGTTGTTTTTGCCATATAATTTGGAACTAAGAAAATGACATAAATGACAACACTAACCATTCCAAATAAAAATTTCAAGCAATAACGTTATGCTGCGTGATACATTCAATGCGGTGCAAACCATGTCCCTGCCATTAGGCAAGTGCAGACTAGATTTTCATACCAGGTGGCATCACCGTTACAGGCACTCCTCTCTGCATTGTTGCCCTACGGAAATTTCATTGTTACAGATCTCAAAAGTCTAGTAATTAGCAATTTTAATAGAAGGGTATATATATATATATATATATATATATATATATATATATATATATATATATATATATATATATATATATATATATATATATATATATATATATATATATGTCATGTGATACCACAAACGTTAGCCCCAAATACTAATTTAATTGCTAATTTAAACCTCTTCCTGATCATATATATATATATATATATATATATATATATATATTAAAACAAACTAAAACATTAGGAAGCCCGGATTAATATGTCAAACTTCCCATGGTGTTAATAGTAATTATATTTTATTGACAATCCTCATCACTGGGGAAGAGTACATGTCTGAGATATAGAGAATATGGCATTGCCAAGCCATGGTGGATAACGTTTGGGGCACCAGTTGTTGGATTTCATGGTTTTGAAAAACTTGCGGAGCGAAAACCACAAAATTAATCACCAAGTGTCCGAAACGCTATCCACCACGGCTTGGCAATGCCAGATTTTGTTTCTCACATACCTCAAACTGACAAGAATTTGAAAAAAATACATTGCTAATTGACTCGCTTTTAACGCTTCTAAATTGCCATCTTGTTTTGATAATTTCTTATGCTTACTGTGGGCTACGTCACGCATAAATGCAGCATGTATTGTATGTGTATTAATGTAACATTTTTAGACGGGAATTAATTGTGACCAATAGATGTCAAAGAGTACACTTTATACATTTATTCTACTGGCGGTGACTCAACCAATAGTGACCAATACGTATCCTCCGCCCATGGGTATTTTTATAAAATGAACTCAATTAAGTAGGAAGAAGAAAAAGTAAAAGTTCACCTTTTGCTCTCCTGACAGTAAATTATTCTAATCATATCAAAAAGAGGCTTATGACAATACAAAGTTTGCTTGTTTACCTAGGAAAACTGTTAATATCTCAGGTATTACAAAATATTCATTTCAGTAATTTCTAAATCAGTACTGAATATAACATTTATACCCATTTTGACCTTTTGAAATATAGATAAAAGGCTTTATATTCATATTGCAAAATAAGTGCGTATAATCAGCGTGAGTCCAGGATACACGTGCACTTGTATTGTTCACGAAAGAATCTGTCTAAAGGGTCTAGTACTTTTTATGCTGAAACTACAAGTCAGTTTATTTATTTTCTTGTGAAGGAAAGATTTCCAATTTGAAATGTTATTATGTGTCATGATCCCGGTTCCCTTTTGAATGTGTATGGTTTACAATAATAAAGGAATGAGCCAACATGGTAGATGGGCGCTTGGAACAGTGCTGCCACCTGCATGAACATACCTCATTATAGATTAGAATTGTGCGATTTCTTAAAAAAAAAGTAAATAACCTTCTTTGTGACATTGTCCTGTATTGCTTCCAGAACTTTCAGCTAGGGTTTATTTATATGTTAACAAAATATTCAATAAATTTAAGCAGAGATGGCAGGCCAATGTTTTAACGGTTCCGCCTAAAACTCTGTCGCTTAACCTGCTGAAGCCATGCCAATTTTA
>CAXHWN010002660.1:0-17000 GCA_964020975.1 Hermodice carunculata | reverse complement strand
TTTTTCTGTTTGTTGGATTAAATTCAACTTGATTTTCAGTGCTAAGATTTGAACATACAAACATCATATGGCTGCATAACAGCTGTACCCATCATCGAACACAACCTTAAAAGGAACAAAATTCAAATGGAGGTAAATATTGGAATCTAACCACAGTAATACTTGCAGCACTTTTCAGTTTGAAGTTTTTGACAAATTGAACTTCGGACTTTTTTTTAACATTACAAATCAGCATCTTGTGAGGAATATGTATAATTGTATTTGATCATACTATCTGAGCACAAAATGTAAATGGACGTTACCCTAGTGACTTAGTTTGCTTTATCAATGTGGCCCATGATTTGGACCCAAAACCAGTGAAGAGAAAACTAAAGAATGTAACAGTTTCATTTGTAGCTGCATGCAAAGCTCCTTCAAAGTCCAATCAGTGTGACCTTGACCTTCCCCTTAAACTGGCCAAAACCAGCTGGTGGACATACATAGTCTGCTTCAATCTTTTATGCTACTCCTGTGGGTAATGAAAAAAACCCCAGATTAATAAGAAGAGCAAGTGAGGCCTGTCAAGGTAACCTGATCTGCATTAAAAGCTTTCCTTGGTGTAGGTTGGCCACCTAACCTACACCAGGTAACGCTGGTGACTCGGTCGTAAACTCAGTCTCCCTGTAACAGGCTTAATAACATGCCAAAGTTTAACTCTTTTACAGACAACAAATAAGCATAATCTTGATCATCATTATTTTTTAAAAAGTGGATAGACCAAACAATTTCATGCACACATTTTGACAGATCATGATCAGGGCAATGCCGTAATCACATTAATAGTGTTGTGGCCAATGAGGAACATCCATGTTCTGTACAGAGAATTTAGTATGTTAAAGAGCACCACATGACTGCTGTGTGGAAGTAATATCTGAAAGCGTCATTTTCTCCAAACGGAATAGCTTTTGTCTCAAGTATATTGTGACTTTAAAAGGATGGAAAACTGGACAGTCCCTCTGTAGTTAGATATATAAACCTTCGTGAGTTGATGAACACTGTGCTGTAAAATACAAGTGCCCTTTCCCTCATATTTACTTCCATTAAATATTTTGCGACAGTAGTACCAGGTAGGGCATTCTTTACTTCTATCATAAATTTTGTGACAATTGTAAAGCATTCTTTAGCTGTAGCGCCTGATCCAAGCCTCCCGGAGACCCAGCAGGCACCCACCGGCTAGCAGACTTCTTAGTTGGCGGCAGCTGTGTCCCATGCTACTGGTCTGCTGAAAGTCCCCCTCTCCAGGCCCCAAGTGGGCTGAGCAGATGAAGGCAGGGTTTGAGGGTGTGAAGACTTCCGCAGAAGTCGTTGCTCCCCCTATTCCTGGCGCTGTTGAGCAATGCGTTGTTCAACAAGGCTTTGGGCCTCACCACTTCCCTTGCGAGTACCAAGTCTTTGGACCTCAACACTAAGGACAAGGAGCTTCTGTTTTCGGATGCGTCCTTCAGCAATTCTCAGCTGCAGTCCAGGCATCAGCCCTCATGCCCCAGTCATTCAGAGTAGTCGAGCTCGATGGTGACCATGGGGCCTGCGTAACAGCCCTCTGCACCCATGGACATTACTCCAACTCTGCCACAGGGCTTTGAACACCTCAAAGCCCTCATTCAGAGCATGATGGTCGACAAAGCTGTGGTACCTCCAGAGGAGGAGAAGTGCAGGGTTGTTGCATTGTCTGGCTAGGGCTTGTCTGTGGAAGACACGGGTCAGAAGAGGCGGTCCAGAAGCTTTGGAGCAAGCACCCCATAGAGCCAGTGGAGAGTCAGGGTTCTTCTGGCTTCTACAACCTAATCTTCCTTGTCCCCAAGCAGGATGGAGGATAGCACCCAGTGATAGATAGACCTGTTGATGCTAAACACCTTCCGGTGGTCCTGTCTTTCCAGATGGAGACCCCCTAGTTGGTCGCAGTGGCCTTGCAGCCCATGGAGTGGACGACCTCCCTGGATCTGGAGGATGCACTCTTCTGTTTGCCAATCGTGGAGACTTTATGGAAGTATCTGTGGTTCCCATTCTTGGGCCAAGTTTACCAGTTTATCGTGCTTCTGTTCAGCCTTCATGATACTGCTGGTATTCACCAGGTTTGTGCAGACAGTTGCTGCTTGCCTCCACCAGTCTGCCATTCGCATCCATGTGTACTAATACAATTGGCTTAATGGGCACTTTGATGCCTGGATTTGCAGCGTCACACACAGACTGTTCTGGAACTTGCTTAGGCTGGATCATGAATCGAAGCAAATTGAGACACTGGTTTCCTGTCAGGCCCAGCTTACCATCTACACAGACCCTTTGGGGTCCAGGTAGGGAGCTCATGTGGAGAGCTGCATGGGGTTGGGTCATTGGCCGGCGCTCTTCGCGTCTCGCCATATAAACTGCTTGGAACTGGAGGCCATACACTTGGCACTCCTGCATTTCCAGGACCCGACAGAGCACAAACATGGCCTCATAATGTGCCTTAACAGGACTGTGACCGCCTACCTCAACTGGCAAGGCAGATCACACTCCTGCAAGCTGACAAATGAGCCGAACATATCAGTGGATGGTGCTCTGCCCACCACGTCCGTGCACATGTGGGGCATGTCCCTGGACATCAAAATATTCTGGCTGAGCAACTCTAGAGAAGAGCTCAGCCAGTAGGGACGTAGTGGTCAATTCACCCATAGGTCCTTCATGCCATGTGGGCCAGATGGGGAACTCCACATGTGGGCCTGTTCATGACACACAAGAATGCAAAACTACTGGTTTATGTCTCACCAGTCCTGGACCCCCCAGGCTCTAATGGTAGACGCTTTAGCTATGGACTGGAGCAACCTTTGGGTGTAAGCCTTTCCACCTCCGTAGATCCTTCCGAGGGTCCTGGGCAAGATTGGGTCACACGACTGCAATTTGATCCTGGTTGCCTCATGGTGGCCGAGGACAACGTGGTTGGTAGACCTCTTGGAATTCAGCATCAAGCCCCTGCTACATTTACCAGCATGACCAAAACTTCTGGTGCAGTCATGGACGAGTGTGTTCCACCTGAACTTTCAAGTGCTGAACGTCCACAATTTGGTGGTTGTTGCACAGCACATCAGAGACAGAGGTTTCTCAGAATCAGTTGCCGATAGAATTGCCAGAGACAGGCTTCAATCCTATTCTCGGACTGTTTACTCAGCTTGTTTGAAAGTGTTTTTGGACTGGTGGCTCGAAGAAGCCAGATCCATGCTCTGGCTTATGATCGAATCCAATGGTTGCCTGATCACTCCCAGGTGACCCTAAGGCCTCACTTGGGCTTCCTTGCAAAGAACCAAGTGGCTCGAGATCTGGCTACAGTCTTTAAGGGTTTTACCCTCTGTGCTATTGATACTGCTCTTTCCCCGGAGAAAAGAGACCTTTGTCCTGTGAGAGCCCTTCGTTGGTACCTTTCATGCATGGACGGTTTCATGGGTCAGAGGTCCTCTCTTTTTACCCCTTGGTAACCCTCGTAAGGAGCAAGTTTGCAGAAGCATGATATTTTTCATAGATTAAGCTGACCATCCTTGGGGCATACTAGACCACTGTGCAGAGGCCTGTGGCTGTATTCACAAAACAAACCAAGTTCAAAATTTGAATTATAACTAGGGTAACACTCATTTTGAATTTTGTGCACAGAAAATACTGTTAATCATCCATAGTCTTTCAACAAAGATGCCAATTAGTTTAGGATAAAAGTGTTCAAGACTTTCATTATGAGTTTATTCAAAATTGACATGCATGTCAAAGAAAAAGAGCGGAAAAAGTGTTGCAAGTGTTACCCTAGTTACAGTCCAATTTTTTTGACTTTGTTGAACTTTGAACTTAGTTAAGTTTTATGAATACAGCCACTGGTGTCTTAGAGCTTGTCTCAGCCACAGCTCACGAGGTGCAAGCCTTTAATGCCTCATGGCGCGCCTTGCAGAACATCACAGTTGTCCACATATTGTTGGCCTGCTGCTGGCGATCATCTATGACTTTTGCCAAGAACTACTTGCGAGACATGACAGTGCTAGAGGACGGCATGTACTCCTTTGTGGGCATCACAGGCTCCTTTGCTTAGGTTCTAAAAAAATTGTCCATTAGGTTTCCAGATCCCATGAGAGCAGCCACCATGTTCAATTTTTGGTGCTCTTGTGGTTTAGATCTGATGCAGTCTATAGGTCAGCGCACTTCTTAGTGGGCCTCCGACTAAAATGAGGTAATCTCGGACTTGTATCAAACACTGTCATTCCTGCTGTCCTGGCTAATAGTTTCAGCCCATTGACCCAGGTGTTCGCCACCCTATGGAACCATATATCAGTCCCACCGGCGCCCGTCAGTTTCACAACAGGTCCTGTTAGATCTTTAGGTCTGAGGAGTAGAAACAGACAGCGTCTACCCATGAGGCAGACAGGTATCATGTTGGCGGGCTAGTTCCAGGGGGTTCAGTGCAGTCCCATGCTGGTAGGTAAGGAGGGTTTCTGGCTTTGGCTGGAGTCTGCTGTTGGCAGCCTAAAGTCCATGTACCTCTGAGGTTTTCCCTTCCATCATTTCTTCCTCACACTTTACACCCTCTGCCTTTGCGTCTGTATATCGGCAATGGTGGTGGACAGGTAACGTTTTGAAACTAATATGTGAAATTTTTAGTAATTTCAGCATTAGTAAGTTTCTTTACTTCTCGACCACTGGAGAAGCCCACCCAACCGCTGCGGTTCCTTTCTCACAGCTGATGTCAACTGACCACTCATCAAAACAGGTAGGATGATAAGGGGAGCATGTGCACCAGGAGTCACCACCGGATCCATAGGAACCGAAAGATGGTGCCACAGGACCATCAGGTTTTGGAATCAATTGAGTGAACTCAACTCTATTTCTTGGGCGTTTGACCCAGACAGAGGTCTCGGCAATGGTAGTGGTTGAGAGGTAAGTATACTACTAATACTGAAATTACTAAAAATTTGACATGTTAATTAAATAATTGAATATAATGGGACACAAGTATATATCCCGAAGGACAGTTCTGGAGCCTGTTATTAGAACGACAATATATTAAATAATTTCCTTGGAGGCCAACAAACAAATTTTTGTTTCTATCAATACATTTTGCACTCTATATTTTATGCAAGGCATAGTAATTAATTTCTCACCACAACTGCTCACCTGGTTATCTTGGTAACCATAGTCTCACCTGACAAGATACTGGTCCCTGCTAGTGCAGGGATGCAGAATATTACTAATATTTTGGAAATAAAGAATACTTCGTAGAGGCAGATGGAAATTTATTCTTCTAACCAATTCAGGAAGCACTAAATGAATACGACTTTCGTATTTGTAAACTTAAATTTCCCTAAAAGAGTGATATGCCCCTGTGACCTCAATGATTGACTAGCATCAGCCCTGTGTTTTGTGACGGGAAATTAATATGCATGTCTTGGATTGCTTTTACAAGAACTTGTGAAACCGTTTCCTTGTAATCTGGTAATGCCTTTGTGCCTCAATAACTTCTCACATACACCAGTTCCCTGTCATCATCTTCTATCATGTCTATTACACTGTTCAAGAAATACACCAGCTGTGGTGTTACTACCATCCGTGACAAGAATAAACTCCTCCTGAGCTTAAATATGGGATAGGCATCTTGTTTTAATAATTTACTTGAGCTCAAATGCTTATTCATATGTTGATCCAATCATCTTAAATGAGCTTTGGTCCTCTGTTACAGTGCTGTCAACCTTGGAAACCAAAAAAGTGTACAATATTCATTTTATGCTTTATGACAGTTATTTCTGACTGAAGACAAGTTTTGCTTGGACAATTTTCATGTGTCTTAAATTATATTTGTTTAAAAATGTCTTGTCGACAGGGTTTTTGCTTTATGAATATATCAAAATGGAAACTATTGCAAGAAACGCCATTATGAATTTCTATATGTGTCATAACTGTATTATTGGTAAGCGTTTCACTCTAATTTGTTCATTTTATCACACTATACCCATATGTATTGCTTGAAAGCATATAATATTATTGCAGAGAAGAAATTTTTAATTAAACTTACAGGTGTACAATAGAGCTAAAAAGTGAACATCATAAGACTAATCTTACAAGTTGGCAAGTCTGCTGTTATAGGAAACATGATTCATGAAGTAAATATTTTCCCTACAATTTTCACAAAATATGTAATGGGAATGTAAAATAATAAGACAAGGCTAGTTTTGATAAGAACAGATACATGGTATGCCAAATAAGCCTGACGCATTTCGTCTTTCACTGGACTCGTCCCAGGTCCAGTGACTGATGATTCACCACAGGTTGAACATATAACTATAATCTTATGCCCAGTAGTGCAGAGAGCTGAAATCTTTCAACTCCACAGTTATGTGGTTCAATCAAAACAGAATGCTGCGTTGTGTGCATGGCCTTTATATAGGGCCATGTAACACTGCTAAGGAACATCAAGATGTTATGTTGTATTGTGACATCATCAATTATGGGTCAGCATGTTCTTATTGGACAGTATAGGACTGGGTTGTGCCGGTCATCACAGGTGACTGTGTTGGCATGTGGTTTGATGACAGGTCATGTTCATTGATTTATAGGTGGGGTTATACAGCTAGGGTGTTCTGGGAGTACCCATGGCAGAAGACTGTTTCCAACAGGGAAGGTTCCATCTCCCTGTTCCCAGATCAAATAATATGTCTGGATCATAGTAGTGATTGATTAGTTCTGCCTGACTGCTCACTCCACACGTGCCTAGTGCCGGTGTTATCAAATATTTGGGCCCCCCCCCCCCCCGAACAGATTGGCCCACAGGCCCAAATATTCTCTAATCCTGGGGAGCCAGCCCTTTGGGTCCAGAATATTAGGGTTCCCAATTTGGATGTGTCTTGAAGTGGATATAAATGGGGAGGGAGCCTTTTGGGTCCAGAATATTTTGGCCCCCTATTTGTATTAGTCATGAAGTGGATATAAATGGGGAGAGAGCTCTTCGCTTCCAGAATATTTAGGCTCCCTATTTGTATGTCTTGAAATGGACCCCCCCCCCTTCATTTATACATGTAAGGCAGATAACAGGGGCTCAAATATTCCAGAACAAAAAGTACCTCTCTTTTTAAAATGTACATTAAAGGGGCCCAAATATTCCAGAACAGAAAGGCCCCTCCAATTATATATGCAAGAGCAGATTGGGGGGGGGGGGGAATAATGTAGTTGTCTATTTGTTCTGTATTAAAGGTACAGTTAAAGGGAGCAGATATTCCAGCATGAGAAGATCTGTTTTATTTTCATTGACTGAATCAAACTCAATATATGGCAATTCATGTGCAGGTCATATTCAGTGCTGATAATATATAGTGATCTGGTAAAATGAGGAAACAAAAGTGAGACCAGAAAATGTATAAAATAAAGAAAATGTGTAGATATATTATTTGTATTCAGAGCCTTAAAGAAAAATCCAGCTGAGTAACTTGCACGCATCCCCATTACTATCAAGTCTGATTACACACTGAGAAATAAAGGTTTGGTTCTGCACAGATTAAACATGGCCTTTGATTTTTACCCCTCTGCTTTCCAGGCTGGAGGGTCATTGTCTCCATGTATGCGTCTGTCCGTCCATCCATGCCTTGTTAACGCCCTATCTCCGATAATACTCCCTTTACAGAGACCAAATTTCTATCACAGGGGGCTATTGAAGTGCTTCACTGGTGCCTAGCGAAAAGTAGGTGACCAGGTCACATATTTAGGTCACAGTACTACATTAAAGAAAAAAACAGCATTAACACAATATCTTAAAAAATATTGAATGTAGCTTCATCAATTATTTATGGCAGTTGGTGCTAAGGATGCCTCAGAAGCCTATCAAAAATTAGGTCACTCGGTCATATTGAGGTCACAGTGTTGCATTGAAGAAAAGTGGTGGTACCATATCTTCAAATCTTAATTTTCTCATTGTAGCTGCACCAATTATTTATGACAGTTGGTCCTAAGGATGCTTCAGACACCTTGTGAAAACTAGGTCACTGGGTCACATATGTAGATCTCTGTGCTGCATTGAAGGAAATGGCCTTGCCATGATATCTCTGCTCATTGCATTCGCACCAGAGCTCTGTCATTAGGTCAAACAGAAGTAAGCTTAACCTACCCAAGGGTATTGTCATCACCTACGCGTCTGTCTGTCTGTCCGTCCGTCCATCCTGGCCGAGGGGTTTTTGGTCACTGATCAGCTTCTAGTTGTTTATTTTAATGACAGGTGCAAACCATGCAACTAATATTTAAGCATTCATTATAGAATGTTATAAAGGACATTATTCATGTATTATGCATGGACCAAAATTTCATTTCTGTAATTACTGGGGGAAGGGGGCTAAATATTCGCAGGGGGGCCTTTTGTTTAGTGAACAGATGCGCCCCGTTTGGGGGGGCCCAAATATTCTTTGACACCGAACCGCTAAGATATGATTTTCTGCAGAAGGGAACGTGCATAAACCACTAGAACAGTCAGTGTGAACAAAAGTCCATGGAGCTCTAACTCAAAAGAGCAAGCCAGATGGGGGGCCCAAAAGCAGGAGGATGATACGGGGAGCATGCGTACAGGGAGTCACCACAGGATCCATAGGAAATGAAAGATGGTGCCACAGGACTATCAGGTTTAGGAATCAAGTGAGTGAACTCAATTTCTTGGGCATTTGACCCAGACACAGAGGTCTTGGCAATAGTGGTTGAGAGGCAACGTTATAAGATGTGTTGTCAAATTAATTGCTCACAACTTCCTCAGCATTTGATTGCTTACAACTGAACCAAAAACTAGAAATTTCACGGGGAAACAAATGATTCAGTCAATGATTTAGTCCAGTCTTCATCTGTCTACTGTGAGGGCAATGTTTCTAGTGTCCAAATGTGAAAATGCAAGGACTGTGCAATCAAACCTAAATAGAATAACAAAAGAAAAGAAAATTGTTCCTGAGCAATTATTTCTATTGTGCATCTTCCAAATATAAGATGAACAGTCCAATGTTGGTAGCGTATAATATGTTATCATGTACATATGTATTGATTAATCTATTTAATGAACCCCAATGCAAATACAAAGTGAAAAAAAAATGCACAAAATCAGTAACATAATGTTTAAGAGAAGGTAATATGTAACTCAATATAAGCCCTTTTTATGGTAAAGTGACAAGCAAAATGTGGGTCACAAGCAAAATCTATGATAATTCAGGATATGAGAACAGACTTTTAAATGACGATGCCCTGAATGTACTCCATTTCATGGCTATTTAATTTTGTGAATTTGTCACCTGGTGTTTTTCGTGCATATTGCATTTCATGGGTTTTCCATCACATTGTACAGAACGTTGAATAGTTTCCTGCATGCTTGGGACAGTAAACACTGCATGGAATTAAATGCCTTTACAGTTAAATTCAAGCTTCAAAAAGAAAAGAAAGCTTTGCAGCTGTTATGTGGATCAGATATATTTATTCAGTCAAATAGCATCACAGATAGACTATGTGTACACTACTACATGTATTCCACTGATCAAATGTTTGTGAACAAGGATGCCTGAAAGTGGACGGAATAATTGATTTAAAAGTGAGACGGCCATGTGCTGGTTATCCTCTTTCTAGTTTTTATTTGACGCTTTCTTTGACTTGTGCTCCATTATACATTTATTAGGATCAATTTAACTCTTTCAGTGCCAATTGCAACTGAAGTTGAACAACTTTAAATACATAGTCCCCCAACAGAGCATAGTGAAAAATCCTTATCCTACATGTCCACAGACCAAATTTGGTAGCTGTAGGTGTTATGGTTTACAAAATATGGCCTGGACAACCTAAAACTTTAAGGGGGTGGGTCAGAGGTCAAGGTCAAAGGTTACAGTGACCCAATTTTGGTGCGTGACATACCCCTTTCCTATGAAGTGTCCTCACACCAAATTTGGCAGCTGTAGCCTGTAATGGTATGGGAAATACAGCCCAAACAAGCTAAATCTTTGAGTGACCCAGTTTTGGTGTGCGACACATCCCTACCCCATGAAGTGTCCATCCACCACATGTGGTGGATGTAGGTGTCACAATATATAAATACAGCCTGGACAAGCTTTGCTGGAAGGACAGGTGGAGGGGCACATTGCAAAGTTATAGTCCCCCGTGGGAGACTAATAAGGGTGCTACACTCGTGTTCCTGGTAAAAAGACCTTTCATTCAAGTAGCAGCATGCCTGTAGTTACATAGAATGTAATAGTCCAGGTCAGTAGCTTTCCTCGACACGCTTTGGGCACAATGCAGCCGAAGCATGCCAAGGAAAGCTGTTGACTCAGTCCAAAATGTGGCACTGAAAGAGTTAAGCACATACATTGTACAATCATTCCCAGAGTGTTGACTGCTAGGATCATATAAATAATGGAAAGGGTTTGGTTTGGTTTATTTACCGATACTCAGCCATGAAATCAGAAGAACATTTTTTTTAACCCTTTCCCCCTTAAACCAGCCAAACCCGGCTGATGGTCAAATGTCTGCTTCAACATTTTCAACTAATTTCAACAGTGATGAAAAACAGTTTGACTGAGAATTGCAGATGAGACCTGTCAAGATCATGTGTCCCAGGTCAACAGCTTTCCTTGGCACTTAGTGCCCAACCCATGCCAAGGAAAGCTATTGACTCAGTCTCAATTTAAGGGGGAAAGGGTTAAAAACATGAAGACTGAACTTGTGTATGCTCCACAGGAAAATAGATCAAAAAGCCTTAAAACATGATGTAAACTCATGTAATGGCACAGTAACCGTTCCACAGCCTTCAGAGTCTGTCCTAACATGGCTGCAGGTACATGTAAGATGTATTGGCCCAATCCAAAGGCTGTTATTGGATATAAATAATACAATATAAATATGGTTCTAGTACATTATGGTCCAAAACATGGTGCACCACTAGCTGATCAACTTATGTTAAGGGACAGCTTTATCAACTGTGAGTAATTGAAAATCAAACATACTTCTGGCTCGAGTCATCAACAAATTTTTGTACATTGCCATTAGTAAGATTGGACATACTGAAAATTTGATGACCACTCTCCTCTAGGGATGGATCAGCTTACAAAGCATCAGCTTATTTCCACACAGGTCGCATATACGCACAAGGTACGGGTAAGACTGTCCAGTCACAGTGAAGGTGGTAATTAACTCGGTGCTTTGCCAGTCCACACAAAAATATTAACCCTCGTCGTCTTTGGCGAGGGCTGTGCTTCACTACATGTACAATGTAATGCAGCAAAAATAAACTTCATGTTTGTGTATTTGTTAACATTATCCCCCATTTACAGCCTGAGTCAACAGATTTCCCTGACATGGATTGGACACTAAAGCACCCAACCTATGCCATGGAAACCTGTTGACTTGGAGTATGTTATCTTGATAGGCCTCATCTACAATTGTCTGTGAAATTGTTCTTGATAACTTTTTTTTTTTTCTCCACTAGCCGTTGCGACCTTCGCCCGGTATTTTTAGCTCACTGTTCTTCATAACTGTTGACATTGTTCAAAAACAATGAAGCAGACAACAGCTTGATGAGTACAAAATCTACATGAAGACATAATGTTACAGCTAAATATGTGACTTGTTCAATATTATGTAATCAGCTGTATTTACATTGATCTGTGAAGGATGACAAGTATTCATGTTCTGCTTTGCAATATATATACACAAAATCCATTTCACTTTACTGAGTACATGCATCAATATGCTAAAGCACTGATGTAACTTTTTATCAACTTCTGATTTTAATCTAATCCCCTGAATTACATCCACATCAATATACATGTAATATACATTTGAGTTTTACATAGACCTAGACTAATGAGTTAACAAATATTCATATTGCCCTTGCTGAATGCTTTATCACAGTTATCACAGATAAACATGAAGTTAACATGGATGCTGAAAGTGAAATACAAATTATAAAGTTCTTTATTTTCTCATCAGCCTCAAAAAAATTAACTGGACAGTTTGCTACATTAACTAAATAAAATTAGAACAAAGCATATTAAAGAGGCTACTGCACGGCTTTGTATGCCACTTAGCAAAATGACCCTGGCCTAGCTTCTGGGACAGCTAGGGGGCACTGACAAACGAGGAAGTAAGTGTAAAATAGACTGAACCATTACAACTTTAGGTCTTGGACCAGTAACCTAGGCCTAATGCATTCACGTTAAAATAGCGACATTCGCTGGCTTATTTCTACTTCCTACTTAGAACATAAAATCACAGCTTCCTTTGCATTCTACTTCAGGTTTATACCGATAGCAACAAGTTAAAACCAAGAAAATGGGGGGGGGGGGGGAGGATCATGTGATTGGATTTTTTTTTACAGTTCATGTGTGTACCTTGCCTTCATGATTGACTGTTCTACACCAAATGTGTCTCCAAAAATACACAGAGTTATCAAATGATTTAAAATATTTCCAGAGTAGCAGTGCCTTTCTTAAACTCACATTTGATAGATATTTTCCTATCCAAAATTATGATGGGCCTTATTCGGGATGCTCTGATCCTGTGATATTAACATCTAAGAGACACAGCAACAGTATTCAGTACTCGATGAAATGTTGTGGATCAGTTGACCCGACCTTGAGAGGTTACTGGTCCAAGACCTTTACTCCCTCCTTTGTCAGTGCCAGTGTCAGTATGCAATGTGGCACACTAGGTGGTGCAGTAGCCTCTTTAACTGTCTACCAGATGAGTCACAGAAACCAGAAGGCCCTCAACTGGCAAAGGACTCTCTCCATATCAGAGTTGTTAGCATAAGTATACACAAGGGAATAAAACAAAGATGTTATCTACACCCCAGCTGGCCTTTGAAGCAGTTGGAAGAAGACTTTTACAGTGAAAACTCTGATATAATGAAACCATCTGTTCCCTCAGAAATGTGTCGGATAACTGAATATGTCAGATAAATGAATCAAACAAAGAAAATTAACTTTTGCCATTCAAAACTTATGTCATTATGATGAATATGTCATATATTTAAGTGTCGTTATGATGAGGCTTCACTGTCCTATCTTTACACTAGTTGAAACCATCATGAACATCCCAACCTGAGCTGAGCTGAAGCTACAGCTTTAACTGAAGAAAGATGAACACACCAAAGCTGAGCTTGGAGCTGATGGCATATGGGGGGTTTAAGGGGTTTTCCGTACTAGTGTACTGGGCATTTTTATTTACTGTACTTGCATACTGGAATCCCTTTTAATTTCCATACTTCGTACCAACCATTATATGTACATTTTCTGATTTTCGGTACCTTGTACTAGAGCAAAGTTATTATTTGTACCAGCATACCAGGAACCACCCTACCCCAGCCCCATATGGATACTTGCCAAATGACCTAGTTTCAATTATGGCATTTGAATCCTGATCTGTTTTTGTGTCTGAAGTTACATGAAATGAAAAGTCGAAGAAGTTATGGTGCAAAGATGAATAAGTTGTGAATTTGTCTCTGTATCTCGGACATTTGGCTTAGTGACCCAATTTTGTCACATCACAAACCCATAGGTTCTGATACATTGACACACACTTGTGTGAAATTTCACGAAACTAAGTCAGAATTCAACGGAGTTGTAGCCTGCCCATGCACATTAACACTGCCTTATTTACCGACATATATACAATCATTGGTAATGCAGAAGCTTGCTGAAAGTGACACATACACTGTATTACACATTCATTAAACATCAGGGCATGGCAGCAGTACATTCTAGTCAACAGCTTTTCCAGAGGCAGACCTGGGGTACGTTTTCACAAACCTTGCAGAAGATCCAAAATGAATCCGTCAGCGTGTCCACTTATACAAATGTGGTAGACAGCCACCCAGGGTATACAGTGGTACCTCACTTGAGAGACCACCCCTATGGCAGGTCAAAATGCGGTCTCTCAAAACAGGTGGTCTTTCATTAGAGGTACAACAACATGGAAAAGATAGCGCAGTGTTCTGAGAGAGCGGTCTTAAAAAGATATACAGTCTCTCATTAGAGGGGTCTCTCAAGAGAGGTACCACTGTATCCCCAAAGTTAGGAGACAATCTGGCTAATAGCATTTGTGGAGTCAAAAATGTGAATTGTAAACTGTGCATCGCATCCCAAAGATCAGCAGACTAACATGTCAGCCCTCCTCCCCCCCCCCCCCAAGGGGAAAAAAAAAAGAAATCCAGGGATTTTTCAAAGCAAAAGTATTACTGCTGCCTGTGATAAACCTTTCTCATTGGCCCAGCTTACAAAGCACCTAGATTTCTGGACAGGCTCAGGGCTTGACAATTTTTTTTAAGTACCTGCTAGCCCAAAGCTGTCACTGGATGACCACCCCTTTCATCTCTACATGGTAATGAATTGAATAAAGTGGTTGCCCAGTATGATGTTTTAGTAGCCCTGAACATCCAGACATGAGATTTGTCAAGCCCTGAGGCTGCAACATATTGTTTATGTTTTCCCCAAGGAAATCTTCTGGGTGTCAACTCTCCCACTTTTGGATTAAAAAATACATTTTTAATTTCCCAGAAGTTATCACAAGGACTCAAATGTCCTTCTTTCCTAACATATATACAAACTTTTCACTCAGCTTCCACTGGCATAACCATGGGAGTTGACACCTGCATAATCTTCCATTACATTTAAGATGAACAGATTATAAAAGAGACTCGGAATGTTTTAAATCACACCCAACGACACACAAGTGAGTCGTGTATTAGACACATTTCTGGTGCAGGGAACCAAGTAATTGAATAAGTGATGACCCTGTCAATTACAACACAATAGTTACATCTGTGCTGCTTCCTCTCTATTCCCAAGATACAACAGTCACAGTGGCTATTGCTGAATGTGTAGTAATGAAATACACACTGACTCTGTGTATCAATTGTCTTGTTGGATTGGCTAGCACTTGTGTGCTTATTGGATGTAGGGCTGGTCTTTCTATGCAAACACAACACCCCATCAAGACACTTTCAGTATTAACTCTCTCAGTGCCGATCACGTCTAAAGTCAATCTACTAAAGTGAAACTAGTCTGAATTATCATTAGGATCTCAGATTCGTATTCCTCGTAAAAAGACCTTTCATTCAAGTACAGTGGTACCTCTTTTGAGAGACCGCCCCTACGGCGGGTCAAAATGTGGTCTGTCAAAACAGGTGGTCTTTCATTAGAGGTACAACAACATGGAAAAGATAGTGCAGAGTTCTGTGAGAGAGGTCTTAAAAAGATAAGCGGTCTCTCATTAGAGGGGTCTCTCAAGAGAGGTACCACTGTACCAATATGCCTATAGTTCCAGACAGAATACCCCAGGTCAACAGCCTTCTCTTCACATTTTGGCCGCAATGATGCATGCCAAAAAAGGCTATTGACTCAGTCCAAAATTTGGCACTTAAGGAGTCAAAATGATCCAATTAAATACACAGTATTATAGCTCATAAACCTTGGCTCTAACTCAATACATGTATTTTCAACATGATGGCAATAATACTGCTAAATTGGAAATGATTAGGATTTTTTTTTTCTTTTTTTTTTTTTTTGAGCCAGAAAATCAGGGAGAAGACACCTGGCAGTACAAAAATACAGTCTGTGGTTTTTACATTTTATTATAGTATGGAAAACAAAATGAAAACTGTAAATCATAAATATTGAACTCAGTCTTTTTGCTGTAATCAGCAGTTTATGACTACGACATGCATTATCAGAGGTAGACTATATGCTTCAGGATGGAGTATGCTGAAAGGCTTATTTCAGTCAAGAGTCTATTGTTAGAATAAAGTCAACAGAGAGTTCAAATCTTCAATATAGCTGGCAAAAGATAAACCTGAGGAAAGGTCTTTCACTGCCAACCGGGACTTAAGTTGAAGTACTTAAGATGAACTTGTCTGAATTATCAAATGGATACAGTATTAATATTCTTTGAAAAAAGGCCTTTCATTCAAGTACCAGCATGCCTATAGTCCCACAGATATATATATATATATATATATATATATATATATATATCCTTTTACTTTTCATCTTTTGGGTGATGGTGAAATGTAAATACAATATCTATCAAATGTATACATGTATCACAAAATTGAATTCAAATAATATTTTTATGTACATGTGCCCTTGCAATTCAATATCACTCCTATTACATTGTACTTTACTTTGAGATTCTAAAATTGCACAGAGAATTAAGAATTTAATTATCGTTATCCTACAGTGATTTCATGTATGGTACTTATGACTTAATCTCTCACATTGTAATTTCGGATCTTCTGTTTTGGGGGTGCATTACTTTTGGCCACTTTTCCCTGAGCTTTT
Organism: Hermodice carunculata; assembly: GCA_964020975.1. Classification (NCBI taxonomy): domain Eukaryota; kingdom Metazoa; phylum Annelida; class Polychaeta; order Eunicida; family Amphinomidae; genus Hermodice; species Hermodice carunculata. The sequence continues at coordinate 675 of CAXHWN010002660.1, read as the reverse complement.
GCAGACAGTTTCTTCCTTTCTGGCAGTGGCTTGTGCTGTAGGGGGGTAGGTTGGCCTTGCAGGCTAAATTCTGAACTGCTGGCTGGGCCTGTGTCCTTGCCTGGTACAGACTGAAGGTCAGCCCAGGTAGTCACAGCTGCAAAACAGAAAATAAATAAATAAATCTCAAATCAACATTCTTTCATTTTCTTGTGACAGCTGAATATCAAACACGATAATGCCATGCATGAAACAAAATAGTTTCTTTCAAACAGCAGGTGGCACCACAACATAACATCCAGCATGCCAGGTTTGTTTTGTTTTTTTTGTTTTTGTATCATCAGTTTGCATGGTTTGTGACACAGTGATAGGATAAGGAAGTCTGGAATCAACTCTCCTGGCATTAGATACAAGGTGAAAGAGATTTAAAAATATACGTGTAAATGAAAGATCGCTTATGTTAAATCCATGATGCAATACACTTGTGTAAGCTGTCATATGTAATGCATGTAAGACTGATTCAACTTAATGCCATTCAAATGACAGTATGCAGAAAGGTACACGCAGATCCCAGATTTCTGCAGTTACTTTCAAATTAACTGTCTTTAAGGAGTCAAAATGACTTATGCATAGGTATGTTGAGATGTGAATGATGATATAGCCGGTAGAAGGTACATTCCACGGTTATGTACCACA
>CAXHWN010002659.1:0-11395 GCA_964020975.1 Hermodice carunculata | reverse complement strand
ATCGACGCATTTTACGATGTTGCAGCAAAGCTCTTTTAACACCGCCGTTGTCCTCCCATGTCATTTTCATAGTCATACAAAAATGATGCCTCATATTGCTTGACCTTGCTGCACCTCAGGTCAAAAGGTCGGCTTTCATCTGTTGATGAGGTTACCGCAGACCGTGAACGCAGACAGCGATCTGAGAAGCCATTTGTTAAGAAAACACATTCTTATTGAGGTTGTTATGGTCACATCACTCGTACCGTCCCATTGTCAGCCACTAACTCTCTATCCCCACACACTTGATTGCATATCAGATAATGACAGTCCCATGGTGCAATCTGCAGGCCACTAGTGTTATGGACATATATAACAAATGGATACACATTAACTAACAGGCATTTTCATAAATATCAAGGATAGCTTTCAGATAGCAACTCATCAAAATAAAAGGAATCAAAGGCCCATGTACTTCAGGAAGTAATGCTGATCAAAGCACTCAAATGTAGAATTGGAGGATTTCTTACTGCTGTACATGCTCACGGGACACCAGAATCAAATAATTGGTGCTCACAACATAAAAATACAGGTTTTTATAGGTCAATGAAGCAACCAAATCCATTAAAGACTGGTACCCAGTAGCTGTTTATAAACATAACTGCTAAAGCCTTAAGACCCCTCGGCCGCCCACAAAGGGGAATAAATAATATGACCAATGTATTCTTATGACAGTAAGCTGAACACACACCTTGTTTGTTCCATGCAGGGTACAGGCTAAATTCACAGTCACATACTCATGAACAGTAATTTTGCTGAGGCACAAAGTGTTCTTCAGCCACATCAAGTTTACACTTCTATATTTTAGCAGTTTTACATATGAAATGCTGCAAGTTTTGCTTTATGGTGAGAGTAACATGTTTCTAGAACAACGGTTGAAATTCCATTGATAGTGGAATATGGTCAATGCAGGTGCCAGTATTTGTTGTTACGTTTGGCAATATATGTTCTTCCAGTCCATATCTTGTCATAAAATGTATTTTATAATGGATTGACTCTGGTGACCTTAAAAAAAGTCAAGGTCACTGTCTTTCAAACCTGAGCTAGATTCTTACATGGGTGATTAACTGTAAGTCTTATGATCCTATCTTATCCAGTTCCTAAGACCTCATGTACAAGACATTTATTATTGAGAAAAATTGCCTCTTGTGACCTTCACTGCCCTTGAAACTTGACTAAGACCCTTACAAGGGTGATTATCTGTAAATCAATGTTTCTAGTCCTAACAACTCTGGTTCTGTTGATATTGTATGCGAGAAATTCATATAAAATTGACTTAGGTGACCTTAAAATTGGGTCAAGGTCATTGTCCTTCAAACATGAAGTAAACGTTAAAAAGGATGATTAAGTAAAGAAGTCTCATGATCCCTGCTTATCTGTTTCTTCTAAAATTGCAGGCAAAAAGAAGGGACACACAGACAGATGCACAGATTTACACACAGACACAGGCAATAGCAATAACCTCGGGGCCTAATATTATGGGCCATGGGGTAAAAACTAGCGACCTGTATTCAACAAGTAAACCTGTAGCTGAATGTGTGGATCTAAGCAACCTGTCCCTCAATTGCCAAAATGATGTCATTTACTGTCTATCTGATCTCACCTACCAAAACTACAAAATGAATGCAGCCTGTTTAAACCTTAGTAATTGCTCCCAAAAATGAATACAACTGTTTAATCTCAGCTATTACATTCAAAGAGCAAATGCTGCTGTTTTAATGTCGACAACACTCAAAAATGAATGCAATTGACAGCATGGCGATAGATGGGCAATGTGGGGACATACGTGTCCCCAACTAGACAGATACAAGGACACTGAAGGTCACTGGGTAAGAATGGCAGGCAAGCATCACTCACATACACTGGACCTTATGAATCAATGAAAGACTCTGTGTGTTCTGATCTCCTGACTACAGAACATTTATACAGCACTGGACTATAAATGTTGATATGGGTATTTCATTAGCCACGACCTTTACATTTCTCCAGCATGAAGTTAAATGTCAATACTACGTCTTTCTAAAGCTTAAGGCAAACTTTATCATTTAGATTGTGTGTATCATACAATGAATTAATGTCTGTTTTCAGGAGTGCTGCTGACCATTCCATTAAGGGCCTAGTACTTAGCTTGACGGACAACATGGAAATTGATTCTAGTGCTGTTTTCTTATTCCCCCCCCCCCCCCCCCCCCCCGCACAACAGTGAAACTTATCTGCAAAGACCACCAAGATTCGACCCACGAAGCGAAATCCCAAAACCACCCCGAGGAATGAAAAACCTAGCATCTCTCAAAACTAGTACGTGTTTTATCAAAGATGGTATAAGCACCATGAAATGTCATCAGTAAAGTTATTGGAAAAGGTGCTCTTTCAAGGCATGTGGTGTCTCACTGGAGGGATTTCTCGAGGCAAGGATCAGTGTGCCTGCATTATGTGACTGACTGCATGCTGCTTGCACGGAGCCAGTACATTGTGATAACCAATTCAAATTTCTGAACTACAATCAGTCTTGTGACCATTACTCTGCAAGACAATCTGACACTGTCTATAACCATTAATTTGTCAGATTATCTGGCCCTGTCTGTGACACTGTCTGACCCTGTCTGCAACCATTAATCTGTGTGACTATCTCACCCTGTCTGTAACCATTAATCTGTGTGACTATCTCACCCTGTCTGTAACCATTAATCTGTGTGACTATCTCACCCTGTCTGTAACCATTTATCTGTGACTGTCTGACCCTGTCTGTAACCATCAATCTGTGAGACTATCTAACCCTGTCTGTAACCATTAATCTGTGTGACTATCTCACCCTGTCTGTAACCATTAATCTGTGTGACTGTCTGACCCTGTCTGTAACCATTAATCTGTGTGACTATCTAACCCTGTCTGTAACCATTAATCTGTGTGACTATCTCACCCTGTCTGTAACCATTAATCTGTGTGACTGTCTGACCTTGTCTGTAACCATTAATCTGTGTGACTGTCTAACCCTGTCTGTAACCATTAATCTGTGTGACTATCTCACCCTGTCTGTAACCATTAATCTGTGAGACTACCTGACCCTGTCTGTGATCATTAATCTGTGGCACTATCTGACACTGTCTGTGACCATTAGTCTCTGTGACTATCTGACACTGTCTATGACCATTAGTCTCTGTGACTATCTGACACTGTCTATGACCATTAGTCTCTGTGACTATCTGACACTGTCTATGACCATTAGTCTCTGTGACTATCTGACACTGTCTATGACCATTAGTCTCTGTGACTATCTGACACTGTCTATGACCATTAGTCTCTGTGACTATCTGACACTGTCTATGACCATTAAGCAGAGATTATCTGACCATGGTTGATGACCATTAGTATGTGAGACTATCTGGTCCTCTCTGTGACAGTATGACAATTAATCTATGTGACTATCTCACACTGTCTGTGACCATTAAGCTAAGATTATCTGACCCTGGTAAAGAGCACTTTTGGATGTGTTCATGGGGCAGGTCCTGGTGACAGAGACCACCGTACTGTGTGTCACTCATAAGACCATCAAATACATACTTCAAAATTTTCATGACAAGTGTAAAAATCATGAGAGGAAGCAAGTTTTCAACAGAAATGTGGTCCACTATAATGTGCACCTCCGAAAAAAAATTGGTGAAGCTGAATTGGATCATTGTTGAGATTTTACGGTAACATTGTCCGCCTGTGCATCACTCAGGGGGCCTCCAAATAAATACTTTAAAGTTTCATAAAAAGTTTATAAATATAAAGAGGGAGCTGGTTTTTAATAGGTTTCTGGTCCATCATAAGATGCATCTTTGACAAAAATTTCGTAAAGGTGTGGTCAGTATTTTTTGAGATATGGCAGTAACGTTGTCAGGGTTGGTGACACTCAGATGACCTTCAAATAAATACATTCAAAGCTTTATAAAAAGTTAAAAAATAAGCAGAGGAAGCTGGTTTTAAATAGAGTTCTGGTCCATCACTAGGTACATCTCTAACAAACTTGGTAAAGCTGTGACCAGTATTTTTTGAGATATTGCAATAACATCATCAGGGTTGACCCCACACAGACGGCTTTCAAATATACATATTAAAAGTTTCATAAAAGCTGGTTTTAAATAGAGTTCTGGTCCATCATAAGATACATCTCTGACAAAATTTTGGTAAGCTGCAGTCAATATTTTTTGAGATATCATGGTAACATGGTCAGGGTTAACCCCATACATTGAAAGTTTCAAAATAATCAAAGGAAGCTGGTTTCCAATAGGAGCCTGGCCCATAAGGTCCTTCTGTGACAAAAATTGAGTACAGTTGTGGTGAATATTTTTTAGACATCGCACCAACGTTGACAAGACAGACGGATGGATGGACATCTCCTTTGAAACTTAAAAGCTTCATACACTATTCCACCATACCGACACTGGTATAAACAGATAAATAGTAATACAATTTTTAGCACCATGAAGTTGACTAGAGGTGTTGTGAGGTAAAGTGTACTATAAGGTATTAGCTGGAAGTCACCTTTTCCACTATACTGGATGAAGATTGCAAAGAAAAAAATCCTGCAAAAAGTGAGTATGATCATGGTTTTCCAACTTAAATTAAGATGGTCCTAGAGAAGATTCTCTGGGTGGGTTAAGTATACTTTACCCCATGGCATTTACAGAACAATAGACAGACAGATGGATGACGAAGGGGACGACAATACCCTCCAGCACTTTATGTGCCGAGGGTAAAAATTAGCTGCTGCCGGACAGATTTTTGGCAAGATGGGGTTAAAATCTGTCCATGTTTCACAGTGTTGTCACAACCATTAGCAGATATATAGAGACAAAATGTTGGATTGTGACAAACATGTTTGTAGCCTTCAGCTGAAGAACCCTATATGCATTACTATTTGCCATGCCAGCCCCAGATAATCATTATGCAAGACATGGCCCTTATCTCAAGTACTTCAGTGTGGTTCTATGGCAATGGCCTAATTGGCTGAGCCGATCTCACAGGAGTGGCATTTACAGAACAATTGACAGTTTTCTGGTGGCAAAGAATCGTGATGAAACCATCTGTCTGGCACCCCCCACCCAGAAAAAAAGAAGCACACTAAGTATGTTGATGCATTTGTGTCTCGCATTACTGCCACAGCTAGGTAATTATATGTGAGTACATGTTAGCATATCAGCTTCATTGCAATCTACACGTAATGACCTAATCAGCTCTTCCGTCAACTCGCGATATCTTACTGTCCTGTCCCGCTCACTCAATTTACTACTGACTGATGCTATGGAAACTGAAACATACAAGCATTATAATGTTCCTTTATGAGACAGTCAATATAAAATTTTAAAATTTGTAGTTTTCATCATTTTTTTCCATCCATTACATAATTAACTCATCTAACTTGTCAGCCAATACATAAATAACTCATTTAACTTCTCAGCTGATTCATAAATACCTCAATGATTTTCTTACTTCATATTCTGCTGGTACAAGACCTTGAAGTCAGTTGTCTTACATGTCCTTGTGGTAGTGTTGGGGCGGTGGGGGAGGAGATCAAACACCTGCCAGTCACTTTATAGATGACTTTATTCTACCATACAGCTTTTTCTGTGCAATTTCTTTTATGATAAAGCTAAATGGGTGCCCTTTTTCTCGAATCAATCGTGGTGTGTTAAGTCAGCCACTGCAATTTATAAAGCAAGTGCTCAAATGGAATTACATTAATCAGCACCATTTAAAATGAGCTGTCGCCTGCTGTGAAAGTTCATTGCCTCGTTTATCTTGATTTCTGTGCACCAATGACTGAGAAAAATAAATTAACACCTAATTTCCCACAGATGTACTTAATGCAGCTCTGCTCAGAATATCCTATGTACTATATTTCATCACCAAAAACTTGTTTAGATGTCTATATAATACTTCCATATTCGGGAAGAAATGATGCACATTGCACAGGCCACCAAGTGTGGAACAAACGAAATTATAAAAAACACTTGACGACTGATATGTCTGACTTACTAAAACTGTAGGCCCGTCTAGTTTTTGCTTCTCTTTTACAAGAGTGATGAAAAATGGGCTGTGTGAACGGCCCATTCTCAGCTGACCTAGAGATTCATCATACCTGTGGTTCTGTGAACTTGGGATAGGACAAAATAGATGGACACTTATCAAAGGTACATCCCTACCCAGTTTAAAACAAATCTGGCCAAAATTATTTCAGTTATTACCATTACATGAAATGCCCTCTTTAAACTTTCCTAATACAACTAAAGATTTTCCAAAAAAGGTAATAAAAAAATCCAAAAATCACTGGATCATGACCAGCTTTGTGACCTTGGGAGTTGGGTCAAGGTCACCCATCTTTGAACCCATTTGAGACCTTATTTAGGACTATAAGCATGTCAATATGAAATCCCTCAGCGAAAAACTTTTTGCGTTATCGCATGAAAACCAAATTCACTAAAAATGCTCCGTGACCTTGGTAATTGGGTCAAGGTCACCCATCTTTAAACTCTTCTGTGACCTTATTCAGGACAATAAGCATGTGCAATATAAAAGCCTTACTCAAAAACCTTTTCAAGTTATAGTGTGAAAACTAAATTCACTAAAAAGGCTCTGTGACCTTGGGACTTGGGTCAAGGTCACCTATCTTCAAACTCGTTTGAAACCTTATTTAGGACTATAAGCATGTAAATGTGAAAACTCTAAGTGAAAAACTTGTCAAATTATCACATGAAAACCAAATTCACTAAAAATGCTCTGTGTGAACTTGGAAATAGGGTCAAAGTCACCCAATTTCAAACTCATCTGAGATTTTATTTAGAACTATAAGCATGTGCAATATGAAAGCCCTAAGCAAAACCTTTTTTGAGCTGTCGCCTGAAAATCAAATTCACTAAAATGACTCTGTGACCTTGGTAATTACATCAAGGTCACCCATCTTTGTAGCCTTTAGAAAGCTTAATCATGACTATAAGCATGTGCAATATGAAAGCCCTCAGCAAAAAAGTTTCCAGTTATTGCATGAAAACCAAATTTACTAAAAAGGCTGTGTGAGCTTTGAAATGAGGTCAAGGTCACCCATCTTCAAATTCATTCAAGACCTTATTCAAGACTATAAGTATGTGCAATATGAAAGCCCTCTGCACAAAACTTTTGAGTTATTGTTTGGAAACTCTCAGCGGGACACACAAACAAACAAACACACACAAAGTAATCACTATACACCCCCTCCTCCTTTGGAAGGGGAGCATTATTTAATCCAACCGGATACACACGGGCAAGTAAGAACTGATTCTGCCCCAAATCGGTGTAAACACAGATTGATGCAGCCTGTGTAAGGCCAAGGAGACATTGATCCCATCTTGCTCACAGCTTGGTGCCAATAATCAATTTCTGGTCACAACTTTGAAATACATACATTTATATGAGGACAATTCAATTTAGGCTACATAATTTGGGGGAATGTACGCAAGTTTCACATTTTGCTACAAGAGCATCCTGGAAGGACAATATGAAGTTATTTGAACAATAATCCAAAGATGCAAGCTACAGTAATTCTATTTTTTTCTTAATTCTAATTTTGGCTCTGCAAAAAAAAGTAACTTTGTATCATCCACCTCCCTTCAGACAAACTAAAGTATAACTTTGTATCATCCACCTCCCTTCAGACAGACTAAAGTATAACCTTGTATCATCCACCTCATTTCAGATAACCTAAAGTTTAACTTTGTATCATCCAACTCCCTTTGGATAGACTAAAGTTTAACTTTGTATCATGCATCTCCTTTCAGACAGACTAAAGTATAACTTTGTATCATCCACCTCCTTTCAGACAGACTAAAGTGTAACTTTGTATCATCCACCTCCTTTCAGACAGACTAAAGTGTAATTTTGTATTATCCACCTCCCTTCAGACAGACTAAAACAACGCTGAGGCACTGGAATTTTCAGCTGAAGTTAATGGGTTAATAGTTGCAGTTAATAACAAGACAATCACTCCAACCCTGGCAAGTGCCGCGCTCCAAGTCCTCATTTACGGCAGCTGTTCCTGCTGCAGTACAGTACACCTAACAGCTAAGTGGCAAAGAAACTAGGACCAAAATAATTGTTCTCAATTTTGGAGTCCATTTAAGGACTAACAGTAAGTTTGAGAAAAACTGCTGCCTGGCTTCTGGGTGCATTAGTGCCCCTTGGCCCCTTCCAACTTCCAACCAAAGACTTAACAAACTACTTTACAATATATTCCTCAATGATCTAGCAAGAAATTTCAGGCAGGAAACATTTTGTCTGCAGAAATTGCACCGTGATACAAGATGGGTTAAGCAGAAATATGCATGAGATAAAAGTACTTCACACACTACTCTTATCAGAATAAATGAATTTTGTGAAATATCACAAAAAGGAATCTGGCTGCATGTCTCTATGTGGATTAATTTTGAAAGTGTTCTGAATGAAGTTGCAGTATATTCTTGGTTGATGAAGTATGGAGTTGCTCTCAAGACAAAATAGTCTGTCTATCCCTGGTACAACAGGACAAACTACTGTCTGTCTATCCCAGGTACAACAGGACAGACTACTGTCTGTCTAATTGTCTTCTTCATACACAGTCCCCCTATCACCACTACGAAACACTCAAAATGGTCTAAATATTTTGTATCATTTTCTTTCTTTCTTTCTTTCTTTCTTTCTTTCTTTCTTTCTTTCTTTCTTTCTTTCTTTCTTTCTTTCCTTCTTTCCTTCCTTCCTTCCTTTCTTTCTTTCTTTCTTTCTTTCTTTCTTCCTTCATTCCTCCATTTCCTTTTTTCTGGATTTTGATGAAAACTGCCAAATGTATCTGATCTATATCTTCAATATTTTTCTCTAATTTTTGGTCTTTTGGTCAAGCATACAGTGATCTCCCTCTTGTAAGGTCCCCCTGATGAGAGGCCACCCTCTCTACAGAGACCACCTTTCTATGCATCAAGTATCGTATTTTCATTTTCTCTTCGCCTTCCAGAAAGGCCACAAAACAAAACAATAAAGAAAACCCCCCAGACAATGATTTTTCTGCATGGACTTAATACCTTTCTATGGGCACCAAGATCATGAAGACACATGAAATTGTGTTCTATCAGGGCATGCGGACAAAATCGCACAGATGATATTCACGAGGAAGAAGGCCGTGCTTGTGGAGCCAGCTTACAGGCCTGGGGAACCTTGTCAACAGTCTTGACCTGTGGACCTGGCCACACAATTTTTGTTAGCCAATCACAGCGGCAGATACCCACCACTGCAGGACTATATACGAACAGTATACCTGAATCTTGTTTGATCTGTAAGTTCCACCTTTTGCCATTTCATTATTTTTTTTAGTTGAGTATTGTAAGTAAATGTGGAGAACCAAGAAGACTGTGATAGTCCTGTGCTCAGTTGACCTTACATGCATACTGTCCTGTGAACTTCAGAATATCAAGGTCACCTTTGTTCAAGATCATTATCACTGTTGCTAATATGAACATATCCCCTTATCAATTTTCCCAAATTTCTAAACTCTCAAACTGAAAACTCATTTATTTTAGCCAATCAATACAATGACGATTTCAATATTGAGATATGTACATAATGATAAAAAAATTGATGTGGCTAGGGGGACTCCTATTAAGACAAATACATGTCGCTCTAATAGGAGCCACCTTTAAGTCTTAAACATTTGAAACAATATAGATGGCAGTTACTTTAACAATAAATGTCGAAATAAACTTCAAGATATAATACAGTTTACACACACAAAATGGGTGGGAAAATATAATTGTTAATTATTTTGACAAACATAGCAGTTATATATATTACAACTTTGTTCATAATTATCCAAAAATTTATTTTTAATATACAAGGAAAACCCTTGTTAACTATGAGTATGTATTTTCCTTATAACATTCTTATCTGGTTGATTCACTGTGACTGGAATATCATAGTTTAAACTCTGTTTTGCAAATATTTTATTGACACTGTTAATAAAAAGGTTATCACAATGTCTGTTGTTATAGTTGTTTATTTCATTTATTGGGATGAATTGAAAAGAGAGTAATCTTATGGATAGATCATCATGGATAAATTTATAATAGAATTTTAATTTAGCTGATATAAAAATATCTTGAATTTTTAAAAGTTTGAGAGCTTTCAAAATTGGTTCTGAATGGGCATTGTATTTACTACAATTTATACAGCATACTGCTTTTTTTCTGAAGTTTTTCAATTTTTGAAAGTTTAAATCCCCATAGAAGTATTCCAAAATTTATATGTGGAAGTATTAATGAGTTATACATAGTTATTTTAACTTTCAGTGCAAGTTGATGTTTAAGTTTATTAAGAATTGCGATAACTCTTGATATTTTACTTGAAATTTTGGTAACATGCTCCTTCCATGACAATTTATCATCAATTGTAAGCCCCAGAAAGTTAAAAAATGAGACTTGGGTTATTGGGATATTATTCATTTTTAAGTATGGTTTATAAACTTTTTTATTTGAATGATGAAAGATCATAAATTTTGATTTATCAACATTTAATGATAATTCATTAACTTGAAGCCAAACACAAATTTTTGTAAGTTCTCTGTTAATAGTCTCTGTCACACCATCTATAGATGAGTTAGCATTTAGTGTAGTTGATAAGGTAGTATCATCTGCATACAGTATAAAATTAAATAAATCACTGGCATTTGATATATCATTTATATAAATAATAAACAGTAGCGGCCCCAAAATAGAGCCCTGAGGTACTCCAGTTTTGATTTCTAACAATTCTGAGTTAACACCATCAAGATCCACATACTGTTTCCTATTATTCAAATAACTCTCAAACCATTTTAAGGCTGGACCTCGGATTCCATAATGAAAACTAAAACTTATTAAAATTCAGAAAATGACAGCGCCACCCTTTTATGAACAAATTTGCTCAAGTCCCTTTACATTCCAAATAAGTTTGCAGAAGATGCAACTTATGGTTTGGAGGAAAGTCAAGACAAATGCATGGTCACAAATTTACTCAAGGGCAAAGTTAAACTACCATATTCTGTCCAAAGAAAAACATAACCAATCACAACAAAATATAGGTCATACTATTAAAAAACAAACATACTCTCCAATTTCTCACTTTTGCACCATTGAAACTGCATGGAATTTATTTTTCGATTCTGACCGATGCACAGTTCTCTGCCTGTGCTGAATGGTGCCTGATGGAGGTGCCATGTACCTACTAGAGGCACCACATACCTACTGTAGGCACGATGTACCTACTAGAGGCACCGCATACCTACTGTAGGCACGATGTACCTACTGGAGGCACCACATACCTACTGTAGGCAAAATGT
>CAXHWN010002658.1:0-17000 GCA_964020975.1 Hermodice carunculata | reverse complement strand
AAACTGTTTAAAAATGGGTTCTGTATGTGCACAGTAAGTTGAAGAACTTAGAAGGTGGATTGCCTTCTTTTGTAATGTTACAACTCGATCACATGAACGGCCCCAAGCAAGAATAGAATAGTTAAGATGTGGCAGGAACAAGTTATAAATGAGCAAGAGACCTGAAGTGGGTAAATAATTGTGAAGTCTTTTTAGTGTACCTATTATACGAGAGAGTTTACTTGATATTTTATTAATATGGGCTTTCCCGTTTAGATTTTTATGTATCATGAGTCCCAGGAAGTCAAATTCGGTTGTTCTTTCTATCGGAATGTTATTAATTGATAGATTAATGTTTAAATTAAGCTTACGTTGTGGGAAAATGAAAGATCATGTATCTGGTTTTGGAAACATTTAAGGAAAGTTTATTTGCTACAAGTCAGCTGTGTACTTTGTCTAGCTCAAAATTAATATTTGCTGAGAGATTTTTAGTATTAGATCCACTGTTGAAATGAAAGAAACTGGACAGTTTATGAGGGTTGTGTCATCGGCATAGAGAATAGCAGTACATGTTGAGGAGGCCAGATAAATATCATATATATATATATATATATATATATATATATATATATATATATATATATATATATATATATATATATATATATATATATATATATATATATATATATAATGAAAAGAAGGGGACCTAAAATGGAACCCTGTGGTATGCCTGTAGCAATAGGGAATGAGTCAGATTGCACGCCATCATACTCGACAAATTGAAGTCTATTAGTCAAGTGACTTTAAAACCAATTTAAAGCAGTGCCACGTATTCCATAGTAGTTTAATTTATGAAGAAAAGTACCATGATCCAAGGTATCAAATGCCTTTGACAGGTCAAGATAGATGCTAATGGGTTTTTTTCTCTAATCAAGAAGTTGGTAGGTTCTGTCTATAAATTCTAGTGCGACTGTTTCTGTACAGTGTAACTGTTTGAAACCATGTAGACTGTTATAAAACAAATAGTTTGAAGTGAAAAAATCATATAATTGACGGTAAACAGCTTTTTCAAAGACTTCTGAGAGCGCGGGAAGGAGTGAGATTGGTCTATAATTATCAAAACTGGCATTATCCCCTTTTTTATACACAGGTATCACTTTTGCCAACTTTAACTTGTCAGGGAAAATGCCAGTGACTAACAACTGGTTAATGATTAGCGTCAGAGGTTGAACTGAAGTTTGAGCAGTTTCATAGATAATAAATCGTGGCCGGAGCTTGTTTTAGGCTTCAACTTATTGAAAATCGTTTGATCATTGAAAGACACTGGAGAAAAAGAGAAACCGGTTGTCATGTTGATTGGTAAGATAAGTGGTAAAGGCTGGTACATTAGTTGAATTTAGTTTAGAAGCTAATTTGTGGCCAATTTCTGTAAAAAAAATCATTGAAACGTTTGGCTATTTCACCTTTGTTTGATGTTTATGTGCCATCCACTTTGCAAAACTGTGGGAAATCTTTTTTCTTTTTATTTATACTGAGAATTGACCTGATAGTATCCCAAGTCTTCCTGGTGTCTTTTTTGAATTCATCAAATTGGTAATTGTAATAGTTTTCCTCACATTGACGAAAGTTTTATCCAGGATGCACTTATAAGTCTTTGTGTTCAGTTTGATAACTTGATATTGATAGGATTCAGGATTAGTACACTTTAATTGGTATAAATTATCTGTATAATTTATCTTCAAAATGTCAACATCCTTAAGTCAAATCTTTCAGGAGTTCATCTGCAATGATTTTTAAAAAGTGGCAACCTGACCTTGAAAATAAGTCCAGGTCAACCATCTACAATCCCAACCTAGTTCATATTATGGTACATAATCATGCCAAATTTCAATCTCATAAGTCATATCTTTGCCGAGCTATTACGTCCGCGTCAATTTTGCATGACATGCCCATGTGACCTTGAAAAACAAGTCAAGGTCACCCATCTGCAATCCCAACCTAGTTCATATTATGGTACATAATCATGCAAAATATCAACCTCTTCAGTCAAATCCTTGCGGAGTTATTGCGTCCTCGTCAATTTTACATGACATGCCCACGTGACCTTGAAAAATAGGTCAAGGTCATATATCTGCAGTTACAAGCAACGTCTTGCAAAAATCTTACATAAAAACATAATCACACAAAACATCAACCTCTTTAAGTCAAATCTTTCTCGAGTGCATCTGCAATGATTTTAAAAAGTGGCCATGTGACATTGAAAATAGGTCAAGGTCACCTATCTAAAATCCCAACCTAGTTCATATTACAGTACATATTCATGCAAAATTTCAACCTCTTAAGTCAAATCATTGTGGAGTTATTGCATCCGCGTCAGTTTTACATGACATGCCCATGTGACCTTGAAAAATAGGTCAAGGGCACCCATCTGCAATCCCTAGGAAGGTTTTACAAAAAATTTCAACTTCCCAAGTCAAATCTTTCTTGAGTTATCGTGTCCGCAACGCACACTACGTGTTGAAGAAGCGGAAGAACCGGGCGCAAAAACAATGTCCTCCCCCCCCCCCCCGTTGCACAGGGAGACATAGTAAATGACTAAAATATGCAAATTTGGCAAGGTACGCATGTTTTCGGTCATGGCGTTATTTCAGGTATACTTGTTCAAATGTCACAAATGATACATATTTTGAAAGGTTGGCCTTTGGATTATTCCTCAAGGTGCACTATCACTGGCAACTCTGAAAACAAAACAAAAAAAACAAAAAACAAAAAAATTATTTCATGGTGAAATTGAAATTTTGATTTTTTTTTTTTTTTTGGTAAATTGTACCATCTTTCCTGCGTTGTAAGGTCACATGACACCTTATTTGCATAATCGTGACGTATGTCACCTCATTTTTTGGAAGCTTGTACCCTAACCTTTAATATGATATGTGAAATATATGGATCTGTGCCCTGTACCACCACATGAGTAGGGATGTCAGCGAGTGGGCGTGGCCCGTACCTCTCCAATCTGTTACATGTTAAATTTGCCCAACTTTGAAAGGTGGTCTTGTGGTAAAATATTTCATTTGCGGTGCCAATATTATATTAGTTCGATCAAGAAATATGTTTTTAATAAGATGTAACTCACGGTTTCTTGTTATTGCGTGCATTTATGCGTACAGCGGCAATTTTTACGTGAATGGTCAAACGCGCGTCTCGGTGAAATCGGCCATTCTGCATAAAAATGAGCTGGGACAAGTATCGTTCATGTGATCATTTCTCGCGTTTTTTTCCCGCGATCAGCATCACACATGGTGGATCTTTTGAGGTAAGATGGAATTATGCAATCGTGAAGAAAATTTTTTTAAAAAGTCATTTTTGGTGATTTCTGCGCCA
The DNA here is from genome assembly GCA_964020975.1 of Hermodice carunculata. Lineage (NCBI taxonomy): Eukaryota > Metazoa > Annelida > Polychaeta > Eunicida > Amphinomidae > Hermodice > Hermodice carunculata. Next base: position 13,637 of record CAXHWN010002658.1, on the reverse strand, counting down.
TTCTTACGGTGTCTTCTTTAAAGTAAGATTGCAGAGAAGTTTATGGATGGAAAAATTTGGAAAAACAGATCAAAATAACCAATAATTTTTTTAACCAAACTGGATGAGTACCGAGATGATTGAAATAAGCGCATTTTAGCCCAACTCACGTGAAATATGCTGAGCAATAATGCAGAATTTGACCATTGCCAAGGGTTAAGAAAACAGGTTGACATACTGTCAAAGAAAGTATCTGAGTATACCCCTAAGAGGGTCAATCAAAAACTGAAAAGAAAACATTCCCAACTAGAAGAGAAGAATGAAGTGATAGAAACTCTAAAGAAAGAAAATAGGACTTTGTTGAAAGCTGTAAACAAACAAGATAAAGACAAGAAAGTAAAGAAGCCAGTAGTCAGTACCAAGAAAGTGACTAAATCAAAGAAATATGTCAAAAGAGTGCGCTGAAGACAAAAGAAAACAACACGAAAAACAAAAGAGGTGGAAGACTGTTGCCGCTGCAATGTGTCGACCAAAATTATACGGGACATGAATAAAAAAAGTCAAGAGCAGAGACAAGAAATACTGGATTTGCAAAATCAGAAATGTACTTTGCAAAAAATTGAAATACAAAGTGAACTGGTAATAACAAAGGTAGATGGAAAGACTTATATAGATAACTCATTTCAGAAATGCGAGAATGTGTTTATCATTGCAGTTGTAAAAATGTAGCAACTGACAACATGGAAGATGTCATTACCTTCATCCTTGTAAAACTGGGCAACAAGACCGTGTCTGAATTCCCAGATGACACTTCGTGTTGAAGAATTGTTAGAGAAATGGGTGAAGTTTCAAGGCAGCATGTGTCACAAGCCCTTGATGTAGTTGAGCACACAACTATAAAATACAATGGGACATCTAAAGCGAAGCAACATTGGGTGGAAGCCCAAATTTCAAGTCGACAGAAAAATTTCGCTATAGGTGTACAGAAAAGTGCTGCAGGTGGTGCGAATGACTACAGTGAAATGATCAAAGACAAGATTGATTCACTTGGTGGGTATACTATATCTAATATCATACATGATGAACAATAATAATAGTAATAATGTATCTAAGTTCATGAAATATGACAAAGTGTGAATGATTTATATAAGATTTCCAGTAGTCTTTAACCCCAAATATTTATTTGCTAGATGCATATTTATTGATGAAAATATATTATTTTCCACTTTTTAATTTTCATTAAAAAATTAGTAATAATACAAAAATATGTGAATAAATGCATATTGAAAATGATTAATAAAAAGGAAGTTACATTATCATGTCTCCTAATCACCAGACCAGTACTGATGTGCAAAATCATGTTTTACTTATTTCATTTTTTTTTAAATTTTTGTATTACAGATGTTAATGAAGAACATTCATATGTGAGTACCACATATAGAACATGTAGAAAACCTGGCTGCTTAGAGATGGGCTCATGTGCCAAGGTTTATGTGAATGGTGCTTATATGTAGGCATTAGTTTTACTAGTTGAATCATGGCTAGGGGGTGTAACGCTTCTGGGACATACAGAGTAGATGGGCAAGTTCTAAAACAATGTACATTGTCATGATTGTCAATTTCAAGAGTATCATGATAATGAACAGACCTCAATTACAATATGATTTAAAAAAATTTTTATAAGGTGTTCTTAGCTTTACCAAGGTGTTAATAAATTTTTGTATTGTACTTGCAGGTTCAGCTGGACAAGCACGAACTGGTGTGAACAATTCTGACAGAATTTTGAACATCACCAACAGTATGACAGATCGTCATATTGTCAATAAAAAGGCAAACACCAATATCATGGAGATGAAGGAAAATGCCGTTCTAAACACATTCAATTGTGCTGTACACCCACTTGACACATTTGCCCAGGAGTGTGTGAAAGTTAAGAAAAAGTGGGAGGAACGGTAAAATGTTGAACAGGGCAAGACATTTGTATATCGCGAAGCATCACAGACAAATGGACTTATTTATGCAATTGCGAAAATGTTTCATCAAGAGGGTGCAGGTGTACCTGGGGAAATTGATGAGTTTCTACGTACAAAGGGCATTTTAAAGAATATCATGTGGGCCAGCGCTTTCACATATTGTTTCATAATGCTGGTAGCATATATTACCTGAAAGAGTACATCTTAGAATATTTGACAAAAGTTTGGGGTGCTCCAAATAGATTGCTTCAAGCAATAAAACATGACCTCGCAATACCCACTATCATTGATATTGTCAGAGCTCTGGGTCTTGGAAAATTTGTTACTGGGCCTTGGTTGAAATTTGCCTCACAAGAGAAACCAATTCTGGCAATGAATGACTTTTATGAACGAGCAGTTGAAAATCTGGCCAAGTGGGAGTTAGATACACAAGAACTGATGAGTGGTAGTGCAATTCTGCATGAAGATGTTATTGCAGAAAAAGATGCGGTGTTGGAATCCCTGTTGAAGCCAACAGACAGGGATGAAACTGTTTGCCAGGTGGTACAAAAACTCTGCTCCTCTATCCTCACTGTTTACAGAAGACAACTTGCCAATCAACTCGCAGGTGGGAAATTTAGCAATCCAACAACAGATTTATTAAAGTAGGCACAGTCTTGCAATTCTAATAATATAAACAGGGAAAGAGTTTTTGCTAAATTAGCGTCAGATGTGCCCCATCAGCAAAGATGGACTATCATGAGTCACGTATTATTTTCTCTAAAAATAATACATCAGCATGGTTGGCGGAACTAGAACAACACGACAGATCTGAAGTAATAGCGGCAGCAAGGAAGGGAGCAAGACCAGAAATGAGATTAAGCAGAAAGAAAGAGTATGAAATGAGAAAAAAGAAAGGTGAATTGTTGACATTGAAAAGAAACACAATGGCAGAGAAAGAGGTGAGAACTAGAATGGGAAAGGAAAATATGCTTTATGATTTTCATACAAATGGGGGCTTGTGGACCAGTGTCAGTCAAATGAACACTAATCTGCAGAAAATAAGAGGAGAGATTAAGAAAAAGAATGCACTAAAAAAACAAATCAAAGTGCGAAAGACCTTTTTATCTCAAGTTCATGAAGATCAATCAGTGTTTTCATTCAGCAAAAACAGAAAACAGTTGACACTGAGAGAACTACAGAACAATCTTGTTCTCCTTATGGAGGCAAATTGTATTGGGGATGATGAAGAAACAAAAAACATCAATATGTGTCTTCGAGACCCAAAAGTGTTGAAAAAAAAACACATTTCACACAAGTGGGTAGAAGAAAGTGGTAGTGAAAAATGGTATGATGGATTTATTGACAATATTGTGACCACTTCAAAGGTGTAAGAGTTCAAAGTGACCTATTATGGTGCGGATGAAGATGAAGTAGTATATCTTGAGTTTAATGAAATTGTCACTGATCTCAAAGGAAGAGATCTAATTGTACTGTGGTGAATGCCTTGTGAGCACATGAATCTGCAATTAGATAATACAAATGAATAAAACTACACCGATAATTAGCTGCACAGTAAAAAAAGTATGAATTTATAGTATACACGTATACTTGCAAATTGTGCAAAGACGCTACAAAGCCCAAGTATTTATTTTTACTTTATGGACACACTTTTATAACTTGTAAACTGGTGTAGATTAATTTAACAAATAAGCACATTTATTTTATAATCAGCAATTCAGTACAAATTAGTTGTCTTCATACAATACTTGTAATTTTCCACATCTTTCCAGGAGGTTGCTGTCGCAAGTTGTTGGTCTTCACAAATATGAGCATGCATCTTGTACAATTGCATTAAGCAAAAGTTATGTACACAAGCTGTCAATAAAATTATACATACAATGCACATGCCCTTATTGTGTAGATTCATGGATTAGTGATAATCCCTTCTAGAGATTAAAAGATTTTGGTCATGATTGGGAGTTGTTTGTTTTGTGACATTCCATATCAAATGCAGGAAACATTTTCCCCCAAGAGAAGATATCAAATTCACACTTTTTTGAAACTTTAAGCATCTTCTTTAATCTTAATCCATGATAATCCTTAATAAAAATACAAGCTGAATTTGAAGTACATGTACTATTGATATCCCATGTCAAAAATCCCTGTATATTCCATGTGATGAATCCCATTTATAATGTGTAATTGAGGGCATCCCTGCTCAGCTTTACACTGGGATGGATTATCATAACCCTGTATTATCTTACTCAAACTACAGATTCAATTGACAAGGTGCTGCTTTCTACAGAGAAGTATAATTTCTCCCCGCCAAAATGATATTTGAAATACAGTTTATTCCATTTTATGTTACAATTGTTTGTCGATGGATTAATTGGGGTGGATTATCCAAGGTGGATTTTCCCAATCTCTGATCTTGATGTCTGCCGAGCCCAGTATTTCTATTTTACAAGTGTTCTAATATATTGGCATACAGTTTAGTAAAAATAGTATAATTTAAGTGCAAAACATGAAAAAGTGTAATATCATCTAATAGACCATAATCTAGTTTGAAAGATTTAGATATTCCCCAAGGAAGTATTTTCATTAACATTTTTGCTGGTCTTAAAGACAACTTTCTGTAGATGAATTGGGTTTTTATTTGAAAGCTCTAGTTCAAAAATTGAGAAAGATACAGTAATATCTATCAGAAAGTTTATGTATCCACATTGAGATAACCAGGATAGGTCACCAGAAGGTCATAATATATTGAGGTATTTTTAGGGTACAATTGGCTGTTTCGGGTAGGATTTTGACAAACTTTAAAATTCCATAACTTTTGTTCTAATCAAGATACAAAGTGAAGACTTGCATCATTTTAAAGGGCATTTCAAGCTGCTTTGAAAAACAACAAAATAAAAGCAATTGATGCACTTTGTAATTTTTGTGCCTGTCCCTACCATTGGAAATACTACATACACTGTATTGTACTTACTAATGTGAAAATAGAATCACTGTATTGTACTTACTAATGTGAAAATAGAATCATGTTCACTGGGGGCATTTGTATTGTCTATTTAATTTGTTAGGAGTGTTCACAAATTGATATCTATGAGAAAAGCAAAAAATTCACAGACATAGTTAATGAATTCACTATAACTAAGTGATAATTTCTCAGGGCGCTAAAAAGTTATGGCCTTGGCTTTTTTTTAGTTTTCCACACACTGTAACCAGTATATTGTCATGTACATAATGACATTAGTGTAATTTTAGAAATGGTGGAAGCAGCATTTTTTTTTTTTGAAGGGGGGGGTACACTCCTTGATTGGGGGGGGGGGGCACATACTGAACATCAGGGTGGGTGGGTGCCTTTGACATTTATATACAATACCCTATCTTAATCCCACACCAGATGTAAAAAGTTACCCTTTCTTAATCCTGTAATGTGTTGGAAGGAGTGCTGCATTGCTGCATTCAGGAGACCAACACTCCAATTTTAAACGAGTTTTGGCATATTCTTACTTCCCACAAAATTTCCCCCAAAGAATTTAATTATTATATCCTGTATCTCCAGTCCACTCAAATAATTGTTGCCCCTATCCTAATCCATCTGTGTACATTTTGGGGGGCTTTTCTAATCCTGGGAGTAATGAAACAGGGCCTTCCCCGTGCACATACCCAGTACAATCCTACATGGGAGTCTTCCCCCCCCCCCCGGGGGGGGGGGAGACTCCCATGTCATTTCCATATAAATCTTTATTGCACATTACATATTCACTTCTCTGTCCGTCCATCTGCAGGCACAATCTTGTGAGCACAACTACACATTTCCATTTTTTTCTTTCAAATATGGTACAGTGACTTTACATGACATGTAACTGTGCAAGATACGAAAGCAAAGTTTTCAGATGTGACTAGGCATCTCCTGTATCACAACACAAGGCAATCTTTCTTGGCTGGAGAACATGCCTATACACACCATCTTGCGTGCGTAACCTGTCTGAACTTTCTCATTGACTTCACATATCCATATATTTGATTCAAACTTGGTACAGTAACTACACATGCCTTGTATATTTTCTATGCAACTACATGCACATCTCTGATTGATCAGCAATCTTTGTTGGCAGCAGGGCCTGTCTGTGTCTGGGTATGCAGGGCCTGTGTTAACTTGCACTGTACGTACAAGTCCTAAATTTGAGCATAATCCAGTACAGGAACCAATATGTATGTGAATGGGTATTATCAATTGTGTTGACAACAACTTTCCCAGTTTCATCTGTTCTGATGTGAATGTTTTTGTTACTCTTTTTCACAAAATTTGAAAACCTTCACCAAAACCATTTTGCCAATTACTTCAAAGAGCATAAAGAAACTGAAATTTCCAGATGCATTCTTAAACATTAAGTTGTTGGCCAGTGGTAAAGCAATATTCCCCCCTCACAAATTCTTCCAAAATGAGGCTTCTTTCAATTACTTGTCCAGTTTCATTGAGTGATTGTGAATGAATGGTGAAAGTGATGCTTGTGAATGACACATTTCATTTTCATCTCTTATTGAAATGTATTTGGAGTAATATACATCTGGCTTTTCATGTACCTCCCGGATAAAAGGGTGTTGAAATTTTGTAACAACACAAACACTATTTACCTTTCACTTTGGGGGGGGGGGGGGGCATGATTGACTATGGTGCCTTCTTCCTTTATACGATCAACCGTACATTAGGCAAATTCGAAACTTTCATGCTCCCCCTCCCCAGGATGATCTTATTCAATGCCCCCCCCCCCAAAAAAAATAATAATAAATACATATATGCTGCTTTCCTCTCCTACAATGTCCTTTAACCTGGTCAACAATGCACTGGCGACAGATTAAGATAAAAATGCCCTGCCCACTGACTTCCCTGTACCCTGAGAATAAGTTATAGTCATTTTATTACTTATCTGTGTAAATATGAATTTCAATTTTTATTTTTGTTTTTCAAGTGACATTTCAACAGTGTGTCTATTTATCCATGAACATATATATGTCTAGGTGTGTGTATGCTTTGTAGCTGTATGTAGCATGAACTAATTTTAGCGCTTTGCACTTGTATAAGTTCGCGCTAAGCTTCTAAAACTACAGTATATTCATCCATGTATCTATACAACGTATAAACATATATATATATATATATATGTATATATATATATATGTATATATATACACATATACACACACACGTCTGTGTGAGTAAGCTTAGTGGCTGTATGTAGCATGACCTAATTTTAGGATCTATATTTAATAGAAGCTTTGGTGGTGGTTCATTTACAGACGCAAGTGCATGCACAACAAAACTCAACAGTATCTGTACGCTGCTCAAAATTAACCAAATAAGTGTTTAAATCGTTAAAAATGGAAAACCTGTGTATGAGCCTCCACGCAGGCTTATCAAGTTGGTCAGAGATGAGCCATATGCATGTAGTAGCAGTAGTAGTCACTCTACATCTTGCATTGCAGGCATCCCCCCCCCCCTTGTCGGCTATAAGCCAATGAAATTTAGAATATTGGCCCAACATCATGCTGAAGACCACGAGTCTTCACTTTCTGTTCAGAACAACACATTGGCTCAGCACCAGACTGAAGACATCGAGTCTGCCTTCTCCACTAACTCTACACGGTGCATTCCTGACACACAACCTAGGCGTAGATTTAGTGTTTTGGGAAGGAAAGAAGATGACCTTCCTAGTCCTAGTGCCAGAATGCAAAGGGTTGGGGGATAGGTCAAGAATGTACATGCGATGTGGCCAGTAAAGGCAGCAATTGCAATGCAAAGGAGCCAGATGAGTATTTAACCCTTTCCCCCTGAAACCAGCCAAAACTGGCTGGTGGTCAAATGTCGTCTCCTTCAGTGTTTTCAACTAATTTCAACAGTTATGGGAAAAAAATTGACAGAGAAACGTACAGGAGACATATCAAGATCACATGCCCCAGGTCAACAGCTTTCCTTGGCATGGGTTGGGCACTTGAAAAGGAAGAGATAGGATAACCTTAAATATTTCATTTCCAAAGGTAAGCGTACTAAGGTCCTCAAAGCCTTGAAGTTATTTATGCAAGACAACTTATCTTTCATGGCTCCTCCATTTTAATCCATGAAGGGGATTACAATAAATGTAAAAAAAATTACGGTATTTAAAAAATTTATGGTTTAAAAAACACATGTCCTACTTCTAACTGCAAATAGTGTATGAATAGATAAGTATGTCTTGCATATATGTGATACGTATAAAAGTACCAGGGTTCTCCCCAGAGTCTGAAAATTATAGAGGTATTAGAATACAGCCAAATGAAAGCACTTTACTGTATAAGGTATACATGTAGGAGTATAGGGCTGTAATTCATATTTGATTAAATTTGTTTAAATTTTAAAGCCCCTCTGCACTGCTAGGATTATCTGGGGAAAACCCTGAATTACTTATGCTTGGCCTTTATAATTAGCAATAGCTTTTGTGCAGTTCTGTGTTCTTGCATTGTAGGGCACTATTAGATATAACATCACTGCATGCGGCACTTTCTAGAAGCAGAAATATATCATACCTACCCCTACCAGATTCTACTTTGTGTCTTAGTCACTCAAATTAGCTTTAAAATACCAATATGGCTACAGCCACTCCAACTGTCACGGCGGTATTAGAGAAGTTTGAAGAGGGACAAGATGCATGTGTTGATTTGTTACATTCCATCTATCCTCACCCTGACAAACCAACAAAGAAATCTTTTCTATATTCAATTACAAATTTGGTGACACAAAAGATTGCCATTTGCAAGACAAAACGCCAAGGGTCTAGACAGAAATTGAGGGAATTTCTTGATAAACCCTATGATTTTCCCAACAAGCGTGGCACATACAATAAACGCCCGGCACAAATGTCACATACTGGTGATGCCGGGGTTGTAGAGAAGTTGACAGAAGAGCTTAGGAAAAGCCAAACAGAGGTAAGAAAAGCACAAAATGAACTAGAACAGGCACTAAACCAAAAACAAACATGTGAAGAGAGACTTAAAGTTAAAGATGTGACCGTAAAGAGAGCACGGTCCAGTTTCACTTATTACCAAAAAAAGTCTGAAAATTTAGGAAAGGTGCAAAACAGTCAGCCACTTCCTTTCATGAATACAATGACATGAAAAGGAAACTAGCAGCTCTTGAGAAAGAGAAAGAAGAAATTGCAGTAGAAAATGAGAAACTCAAAGCAGAAATCAAAGAACTTGATTGCTCCAATCAATATTTATCAGATTTGCTGAAAGATAACAAATGTCTCCAGGTTTTTGATGATGTAAGATATACACAGATGACCTTACGTTGTGTGTATATGAGCTGCTTGAGCACAATGAGAGTGCAAACAAAGTTTCACCTTTAATTTCTGCAGTGCTGAAGCTTGTTGGCCGAGAAGCCAATAAACTACAAGTAGATCCACTGTCCTAAGCTTGAATGTAGAAAGGAAAGCTCTAGCACAGAAGCAAATTGCACAGGTGCTTTCTCAAACCCCAAACACTACACTTCAGACAGATGAAACAAGTAAGTATGGCCAGCAGTATATGGGGTTTGAAGCATATGATGGTCATGGTAACCCTTGGGTGTTAGGTTTGCGGGATACAGAAAGCAAATCTGCTGACAACACACTAAAAGTCTTCCAAGAAATACTTGGAGACCTTGACGATATCTGTGACAAAGCAACAGGGGTATCAAAGGATTTGCTTAGTCACACCGTAGCCACAATGTCTGATAGGGCAGCTACGGAAAAAATATTCAATGACCAGCTAAAAGAACTGAGAGATAGTATCCTGCCCCTTGTCCATTCAAATTTTGATAACTTTACAGAGGAAGAGAAGAAAGCCACATGGAAACTTCTAAATTTTTTCTGTGGTTTACATTCTCTGGTCAATTTTGCAACTTGTGTGCAGGCATCTCTGGTTGAGGTTGAGAAGGCTTTATTTCCAAATGGCAACCCCATTCATGACCCCAAATTCCGGAAAATTTGCGAGCCTGGAATGACCAGAGTACTTAGAACAGCTTGCAAGGCTTTTACTCACGGAGGTGATGATAAGGTGGGGGTGCATGGTGCCTTCAAGCAATTTGTTGAAGATTATCTGCGGGAGCACAAATTTCAAAAGTTTGCAGCTTGTGCCCTACCGTGGATCAAGATTTAACATTCTGTTTCAAAATGCAGAGATCGTTTTATTTTCTCAGAGAGAAAATGACAGAGTTTTTAGAGGGCTATGAACACAACTCGCTTACCAGTGCTGTTCTGTATGATCTCAAAATTCCTGAGTATGCAGCTGGCATGAAGGCCTTGGGTCTCATCAGTAAGTTAGTTACAGAGCCTCTGTGGCGACTCCTCGAAGATAAAGAAGTACATATTGTAGTGAAAATGCCAAAAGTCTTAGTTAGTAGTTACCGATCATTAATTTCCTGGGTGGGCGGCCCTGACAAGTGATTGACAGACAACCGCCCCCACCCGAGGTCATAGGTCAACCACCTCGTGAACAGCAGTGTCGACTCGGATCTATTAACGGACAGGAGGACCATCCCCTACCCTGCGGATCCCAGGCCCGGGCACCTCAGCCCATTCTTTCCGGGCGACGACAGGTACTGTTATTTCGCTACAATATCCTCTCAATGAATGAAAAGTACCTCCAGCTCGTTAAGTTTTTTGAAGATGTTGCCACAGACATACAAATTTTCATGGAAGGCAACCTGATGCCATTTCCTGACAAGGTGAAGCAGGATGATATAATGCTGACACATTTGCTTATTCCGCATGATTTTGATACCACTGTGGCATCAGTTCTGGGTATAGTTTTCCCCGCTCTATGTGTTCTCAGCAAAAGGCCATTTGAGGACCATCGTCCAGGAGGAAAGCTTCATAATCTGCCCAATGAAGCTTGGGAACAGGTGAAGGGTGCCCCCAAAACCAGTTGCTTAGCTGAGAGTGTGTTTGGTTCATTGGACCAACTTTTCAGGACAAAACTAAACATTACAACACTATCAGCCGAATCATGTGATGTTCGCTCAAAACAAAACATTGCAATGGTTGAAAGGAAAGGATGAAGCAGAAATTGCGTCATTGCTGGCTTCTGCCAGGAGTGAAGCCACTGAAGTTCACAAGAAATTCAAAGCCAGACAGAAGGAACAGTTGGAATTGAAGAAACTTCAACTTAAAGAGAAGTACACATCCGATATAATTCACCATGGTCTGTGGCACAGCGAGCGGGAAATTGACGAGATGGTGGGCTCATACAAGGGGATCACAGAACAGAAAGAAGCCCTCAAAGCACAGCTTAACTTCAGAAAGCATGTGCTGCAACAGGAACCTGAACACAAGGACGTGTTCAATTTCACCAAAAAAAAGGCAACAAAGACAATGCAAGAGTCGCACTCTCAGTTAAGGAGTTTGTTTTGAATCTGAAGGAACTCATAGTGCAAGCGGTAGTTAGGGATGAAGTAAACAACACAAAGAGGCACATGCTGGTAGGGGCTAGGGTCAGGCATAGGTTTATTGATCGCAAATCAGGAGAAGAAACATGGTACCTGGCAAAGATTATTTCACAGATAAAAGAGTAAATGTATGCACAAGACAGTAGTCTATCTTTTGCAAGACCACTCCAATTAGACCACCTGCTTTTAAGATCACAATTCATATGTGCCTTGTGCCATTTTTACCATTTTATTTCACCTCCATTGACAGGCCACTAACATTTTAGGTAAAAAAACTGGAACCTGCTGCTAGAGGAGGTCTCTCCCAAGAAGGACTACTGTGTTGATTTATTCTGAGATGGTCTTTTTAGTAATGTTGTGTCAGTCTGATGGTTGTCTCGGTGGTAGAGTAGTCTTGCTGTATAATATTTAACACCTTACCTAGATCTACGATAGTATTTGCAGTGTAGAGATAAGTTCTTATCACACATAATACAAATAATTTGGTAATTTGTAGTTTACACAGGTGCTGGAGCATGTATAGATTAATATGTAACTTTCATATCTGTTGACATGTTTATACTTTTACTCATTTTTTGTGCCTTTTTACCATTGTTCACATAGATAGGTTTTTGATTATATTCTTCCTGTCTTTTTCTACAGGTACCAGGATTTTCCATTTGGTTCAACATAATTTTATGACGGTAACCCAGCAGTGTATACATTCAAAAATATTGAAGACGAAAAAGAAAAGGATTTAGAGATAACAGTTCATTGAACTGCTGCCTCACAAATATTTGTTTTGTATATATACATATTGATATTGAATCATCTCTGTCATTGCATACATTGCAATTAAAATGGCCTGCACTGATGAACCAAGAGTGCTCATTTATGGACATTCTTTCGTCAAAAGGTTTGAAAAGTTTGTTCATAAAGCAAAGCTTAGCAGGGATTTTGGTTGTAAGGATAGAACCAAAGTTTTTTATGTTGGTCACCCTGGTGCCAAAGTTGCTAAACTTCACAAAGAAAGTGACCGCATTATTCAATGCAACTGGCCAGAGGACATCTTGGGCTATTTCACATTATGTGGTGATTTTATGAAGATGGGTTTGGTAAGATTCTATTACAATAAATATTGATGATACAACAGGTTCACTGCTTTTTTTAGGTGGTTGCCATGCTGACGAAGCTACATGAGGAACTTTGTAAAAATCTGACATATATTTTTGAAAAAAATTGGTGATTTTGTGCATTTTTAACATTGTTTTCCAGTCTCATTTAATGTTGTGTACATCATACTTCATCATAATTTGCATAAGAAAAATACTTCTGTGCTAAACAACTAATTCACTGGTGTAGTTAAGGCTTTCCTCTGTATAACAAAGGTTATTTGAAGCAAATTGGTTGAAAATGGTCGAATTTATACCTTTTTCCCCAAAACAGTGTATTTTCCGTTAAAAGAAAAATGTGTTGTCCTCTCCAGAACAATGTGGCTCTGAACAAAACAATTCAAGAGCTATGTTACTGGAAATCTGCCTGTATCTTATACAGGACATAACTGATTAATAAAATAATCAAAATGTTAAAAAGAATCTTTGACGTTTGTACTACAGGTTGAAGTTTGGTCCTTGTCAGTTTTCCGTTAAAAGTTTGTCCTCTCCAGAACACGATTTCAGTCCTTAACACATGCATCACACACTCAATATACCAAATTGTATTAAAAATTAATTCATAACATTTGCCTAAAGAGGTAAAGCCTATTATTCATAGATTGACACATATTTTTTCATACAGGTTACACGGTATAATGTTTTTTTAACAAGATGTCCTCTCCAGAACGTATATCTGGATAAATCGTCACATAAATGTAAATTTTGATTTAACAGAATGAAATAATAAATCTTGCTAGAAATTTTGGATATGTGTTGAGAAATATCTTTCTTTACAATGGTATAGTCAAAATAACTATCTTAATTGAATATATATCATATCTGACTATCACCAGTTTCCAGTTTTAGGATATTCATAAGTGAGTTCCCAATATTATAGTTAACAAATATTGTCCATGTTAGGTTTGAATAATCAGACTGTCACAGTGTTTCATAGAATATAAATACAACAGACTACCTTGGCACTATGCTATCTGTTTCATTACTTGCTACTGGATATAGCTCATGTTCAGGAGGGGACATTCTGTTTAACATTCTAAGGAAACTGAAACAGGTGTGACTTATACAAGCTAAAGGGAAATC
>CAXHWN010002656.1:0-62000 GCA_964020975.1 Hermodice carunculata | reverse complement strand
GCAATCCCCATTCACTTAGTACATAGTAATCAACAGACATGTATGCATGGGTGACCTTGAGGGGTCAAGGTCATCCATGAACAATCCCAGCCCAGGGTTGACCCAGATGCATAGTCTGACCACCTTTGAAGGCAACTGAATAATGCAAAAAGTCATCAGCCATGATGGCTGTGACGGACACAACGGATCGATGGATGCACACAGACCCTATCCCTACCATTCTTATGTCCCCCAATATCACTTTCCGTGGCGGGGGTTAAAAAGTCCCTGTACTGATTTGAAATCTTTATGGTTTTAATTGATTTGAAGCATCATTTATAGGCACTTTATACATATATTATTATACACACACACAAAGTCATTACATGTATATATGTACGTATGTATGTATTGAGTATAGTACACTGCGTATGGTCATGATCTGGTGTTACATCAATAAGGATGTAAATGTACGTCTGTCTGTGCTTGTTACCACGATTTAAGGTGGAAGATCTGAAGCCAGCACTTTTGGATAACTTCTAATCACTTTTTAATATTTTGGGATAGTTAATACTTAAACTACATGCTCCCAAAAAACTCAGATATGTGAACATAAAATTTATAGGGGAAAACTGAGCTCAAAACTTTTGTTAACACTAAAGAGTTTCAGCAGTGCTGAGCACATGGGATTTGTTTACAAGGGCATGATAATGAACCATGTCACTGTTTGCACAGTCATTAGTCCATGACCCCTGGAAACCAATTGAGCCACTGATAACGGTCACTCATAGGGAACCAGAAACCATTAGCCATGGAGAGAAGAATGGGCCAGTTCAGACTAATAACTGCCATTCTTCTGACTGCTTTGAAATTCTCTATTGATTTAAAAACAAATTCGCACAATCCATTTATTGGGCCCCAAATATGGAAAGCCCCATGTAAACCCACACCCAAACAAAGCTGAATGTGGTTATGTTTGATGTTCCCAAGTTAAAACTAGAAGTCGATCAGTGACAGAAACCACTCAGCCAGGACGGATGAACAGACAGATGGAAGGACACGTAGGTGACACCAATACGCCCCGGTAGGTCAAGTTACTTCTGTTTGACCTAATGACAAAGCTTTGGCAAGGCCATTTTAGTTTTTACAAGGTGTCTGACGCATCCTTAGGACCAACTGTCATAAATAATTGAGAAAGCTGTATTCAATATTTTTTAGATATTGTGTTAACGCCGTTTTTTTCTTCAATGTAGTACTGTGACCTAAATATGTGCCGTACTTTTCGATACGCACCTGAAGCACCTCAATGGCCCCCTGTGATAAAAATTTGGTCTCTGCAAAGTGAGTATTTTTTGTAGATATGGCGTAAACAAGGAATACATGGACAGATGCGTAGATGACGACAATACCCATCCGGCCTATAAGGCCGAGGGGTAAAAAGTTGAGTTTTAAGCCACAAAATATATTTTTTTAAATGACAACACCACAGAGGTAAAGCTGCAAGTTTACTTCACACAATGATAACAAATTGCCGCTGATGCTAGTTAATCCCACGCCCACAATTTCTTTTCATTGGTACATTAATATGAAATTATCAGATGTCAGATGACCAGTAGCCACATCAAACTATCCTAATGCACCCCCACCTACATGAGATCTACCAACCCTGGAAATTTTAAAAGGCTAGCTGTTATATTTTTCAAGACATGGGCAATTAAAATTATGGGGAAATTTTGAGGCTGCTTAACAATTTTGTTAATAAATTAATGAAGGGCAAAAATTAGGCACAAACAATGTGCCTATGTACACCTACTACATAAGATGTACCTGCCCTGAAAATTTGAAAGGGCCAGCTGTTTTATTTTGAAAGATATTGGCTGGACAAAATTGTGGGGGAAGATATTGAGGCTGCTTAATCAACTTTGTTAATTAATTAGTGAAGGATGATAACTGGGCCAAAATCAATACGCCTATGCACACCTACTATATACGCTTCACCTACCTTGAAAATTTGAAAGAGCTGGCTCTTGCATTTTTCGACATATGGGCAAGAAATTATGGGGAAAATATTTTGGCTGCTTAACGAGCTGTGTTAATTGATTAAAGATGGAGGATAATTAGGCACAAAAATTTGCCTATGCACACCTACTACATAAGTTGTACCTGCCCTTAAATTTTAAAGGGCCAGCTGTTATATTTTCAGAGATATGGGCTGGACAAAATTGTGAGGAAGATATTGAGGCTGCTTAACGAACTTTGTTAATTTATGAAGGAGGATAATTACACCAAAATCAATGTGCCTACCCTGAAAATATGAAAGAGCTGGCTCTTATATTTTTCGAGATATGGTCCAGACAAAATTGTAGGCTGCTTAACAAACTTTGTTACTTAATTAATGAAGGAGGATAATTACACCAAAATCAATGTGCCTCTGCATACCTACTATATAAGCTGCACCTACCCTGAACATTTGAAAGAGCTGGCTCTTATATTTTTTGAGATATGGGCTAGACAAAATTGTTTCGGAAGGACCGAGGATGTACGGAGCTCATTACTCTATCCCCTCACAAACATAAGAATTGCCTTATCACATTAAAATCAACTGACATAACAAAAATATATCCAGAGGCGGTTCCCATGAATTTTCTTTCTGACAACCCCTTCATTCACGTTTGGAGCAATTTATAGAAAGAAAGTGAACAACCTATCAGGACCAACTTAAAAGTTTTATAACTTTATTTAATAAGAGCTATTTCGGGATTCACCATTGGATTCAATTTTGGACTTTTGGACACATATATATTGTATATATACATGTATATATTTTCAATTTCTCTGATTTCAATTTGAAAAAAGAAAAAGCAAAAAAAAAAAAAAAAAGGAAAGAAATTGTGTGATGTCTGCGCAAAAAATGGGAAAATCCTACCAAGTCAGACAGAATGCTACAAAATCTAAAAAAACGTCCAATCCCGCAAAAAATAAAAAAAAAAAAATGGATACAAATCTATGGATGTGAAAATATATAGGTTTACTGTACTTGTGAAAAAAATTAAATGGGTAATACTGATCCAAAGTTGCCAGTCTCACTGCTCACTGGCTGCAGATCTTCCACTTTAAGAGTCCAGCCTCCAATATTGATACAGTAGTCCCCCTCCCCAACGGACCTCCTTCTAAGCAAACACCTGGTTCCGGCGGGCAGAGACGGCTTTCCCATTGAAACTTCCCTCATTGCCGGACACCCCTCTGATGCAGACAATGGACAGGGTTTTAATCCCCAAATAATAGAAATACCCCTCTGTGCAGACACAAAATCGTTAAATTCTTCGCTGTCCATAAATCAGCATAAGAATATACACGTATTTTTTGCCCAATACAAGTTACAACACTATTGAACTTGAAAAGATGTCGAAAGACCAACTTCTACGAACAGATTTCACAACTTGTAAATTGGTCGTTGCATCGGCCAATAGCTTAATCCACGTCTCAAATACAGCAATTCCGCTTACTCACATATTATATTCTTAAACCGTTATCCATCATATCATTGTGTGAGCAATACATGTACTGATTTTCGTTCAATTATTTAGTTTCCATTGTGTTTCTTTCAGCGCACATGTGATGTCCGCCATTTTGATTTTACTGCAGAAAGTTGAAGATGGGGACCTGTTCGTTTCCAGTCTTACACACCCAAATAAATTGAATGCCAAGAAAACTTGTAGTTTACTCTTGATCATTTTGTCTATGTGTTTCTGATTGATAAGTGATTTATCTGTTCTAAATTATGTTGCTGTTTGACCGAAGTATGAGAAAAAAAATTCCCACAGAGCATCCTATTACGAAACCCAGTGAAGGACCATTACTGAAGGGTCCCGCATTAAGAGCTGCCCGGCCTGCAAATGTGTGCATGTATAAGCACTGACGAGGCAGGACGAAGGAAATGTCTCTCCTATTGGTTTAAAATGACCTACAATTAATAAGATTTTATAAATATGTCCATGCTTACAACTTTCAATAATTATTATATTTTGATCTACAGTTAAAAATACGATGAAATGTATAATTATATGTACTTTTCAGCTGCAGTCACAGGGGTTTAAATTTTTTCTGTGTATCTATAATGCAGTTGTGTCTGGTATTATATAATAGAATATACTTGATCCCCTCTTCACTTTCTCTGTGCAGAAGGGGTGTCAGCTACAGAGAGGGACTACTGTAATACCATAATGCCTACAGAGTACCTACCACTTGTTACTGTGGAGACAGGTCCTGTCCACAGTGTACATAGCTGTTCCTATTGTTGAAACAGGTCCTGTCCATAGCATTCCTACCTGTTGTTATAATGGAGACAGATCCAGTCCATGGTGTACTTACCTGTTCTTGTTGTGGGGACAGGTCCACCTGGCTGGTGATAGCCATCTGTTTCCTGTGCTCCTGGCTACACAGATCCCCCAACAGCTCTGCTGTTCCCTCTGAAACAAGACAAATTTACAGTATGCTATAAAAAACTGCAAAATTACTGTGTGATTTCATGAAGCTTTTCTCTGTCAGCTATGTAATATGTACCCAGTACATTGATCAAACTTCAATCCTACACGTAAGCTTTTGGTGGAAACAACCGAGGAACAAAACAGGAATAAAGCCCAATTCATTCACAGCATGCATGGTACTTTTGTGTAAAGTTTTAGTGTTGGAAATTAATGTTAAATTTGGAGCTTTAATGATGAATGGCTCACAGAAATGAACTGATAAGTAACTACCAACCAGTTTTGACTGGAGTTACATGTAGAGGGTACGGGGTTGGGAATTAGCATCAAGCATCAATGAACATGTATGTATCCCTACACCATATTAGAAATAAAGAAAATTTTTACTTGTCCGCAGACTGACAATTTAGATTAGCCTTGTCTCAATACACATGCAAGTAAAATTTGGATGAGTACATTCAATGGCAACTTGACCTGTCCGTCACTCTTTTTACTTGTCCAGGACAAATAAAATGGCCTTATTTCAAACACTGCCTCCCCATACCGGTACAGTAAAGTACAGTCACACAGCTTTTCTCATTCATTCTTAACACACTTTTTGTAACACGTTACAACATGAGGCTTGACAAATCCGGACTAGGAACTGGGTCCGGATCTGTACCTGAACATTGCAAAAAAACAAAACAAAGTAGAAATCTGATATTCTGCATGTTAACAAGGATGATCATTGTTGTTGTGTCAATACCAAAAAATATTCCCTAAGGTGTCTCAAATTTCAGATTTTAAAAAATTACCGTCAATGGGATACCATGGTATCCTATGGTATCCCATTGGACGGCCCATGGTATCCAATGGGATCCAGCTGGATACTATCTTTTCATTCATCCAATGGGATCCCACAACTTTTTCTCTCACACAAAACTGCTCAGAAATAAGCTATATAAAGCCACATATCATTAAACTTTTACTGTTAACACATTTATTATAGATTATCTACACGTTTGCTACAAAAGTTCTAACATATTGATCAAAAATATATATGAATGTTTACATATTATTGGAGACTGTGAAATTCCAAGGTTAAGCCCTTTCTAGTAATGGTCAAGACTTCCATAAGAACCATCTTTTCAGAGTTCCTGCATGTCTTGTAATCTATTAACATGTTGTGTTCTGTATCAAGAGCATTCATCACCTATAAAAATCTACATTTCATAGTCTATTTTGTGTAGAGTTCATCAAAATGTACTTTTGTTGGGTCCAACTGTACTGTCCAATTAACTTGGCCAATGGGATTTTCCAATTGGAATGTCCAATTGAAATATCCAACTGGCCAATAACATGAACAATGTTTTATTTTGATTGAATAATAATGTACAATTTACTTTTAGTGCAGTAGTACCTGTTGCTAATGACCACCCCGATGAGAGACCACTTTTGCACAGACCTTACCTGGTACAGTTTTTTGGTAGCTTGTACATGTACCTCTCACAAGACCACAATTTACTTTCATTAAAGCATGGTCTTTGGTGACAGGCACCGCTATCTCAGTATTTCCATCCAGGAAAATGGGAGGAGGGTATTAAAGGGTATTGCAGTACTGGTGCACCAGGGTGTTTTATTACCCATACAAACATGCTGGGAGCTCATTTATTTTTTTGTACTTTGTACTGGCCATTATTTTATAATGTTCTTATTTTCTGTAATCAGCAGTTATTTTAAAGTTTTTGCTGGGAACATCATATACAGTCCTCTCTGAAGAAGGAGTCTATAGCCTACATTTTACTAGCTTCTCAAGATCACTGGGAAGTCAATGTCCAGGTAGAATGCAAATTACATTTAACAGTTTTGGTGGTCTTATAAAAACTTGTCATTTACTTAATGAGGGTAGCAGTACAGTGTAACCTATCTTGAAAGACCAGCTTTCGGGATGACCAAATTGTGGTCTCACAAGACAATAGTCCATCATGGGAGGTATAAATAATCAGAAAAGTACTGAGCAAAGTATCCTGAAATGTGGTCTTTCAAGACAGGTTGCCTCTCAGTGGAGTGGTCTCTCAAGAGAGTGAACCACTGTATGGATTTAGCATACTGGAATTTGGGGACAGAACAAAATAAAATGATGTACCAATTTCTGAGTGGAGCAGAACCCCGGTCCCTGTTACCAGTTTAATAAATGGACCTCCCATGGGTGTAATATAAACTTTCTTGCAAGAAATTTGTGACTTCAAATTTCAAATACACCCATGTAATGGCATGTGTTCATAGCATGGACTAGTGATTGATGCACTGGTTTTCTTATCAGTTAAGTAGATAATTGGGCCTGTCATGGATACTGAGATGATAATTGATCAAACTAAGTAAGTTTCGGTAGTTTATGTCTGCTGAATAGAACATTAAAATGTTTGATCTTATTACCCTTGTGTCTCAGATTACTGTAAGTTTGCTGCACCCTTATTTTCCGTTATTTCACTGAAGGCACAAAACTGTGAAACAAAACCCAGTGAAATGGTATTTAAACGGTGTTTGAATTGGAATTATATCCAAAACAGTGAAATGTCAAAAATACAAAAATGGTGAAAACTAGGAAAGATGATTTGCTGCATGGCAAATCAGTGTGTGTGTTTTCAAGGCATATTGGTATGGCAATGTATGACTATTCCATAACACAGGAGTAGTAGTTGGAATGGCATCTCTATCTATTATAGCTTTGAAGTTATTCAAGATTTAAAATTTCTAATGGTGCTGTTTAGCATAATTAAAATAGCTACCGCTTTTAGTTTTAATACAGTAGGTGCGCAATGGTCAACAACCCCCTCGTAGAAGTTGCAATGACATCTCTATCTATCATAGTGTTGAAGATATTCAAGATTCAAAATTTCAAATGCTGATAACTAGCATAATTTAAATTGCTACAACTTTTGCTTTTTATTCATTACATGCGGAATGGTCAATAACCCCCTAATAATTTAAAATGACACCTGTATCTATTATATTTATGAAGAGAGAGAGAGAGAGAGAGAGAGAGAGAGAGAGAGAGAGAGAGAGAGAGAGAGAGAGAGAGAGAGAGAGAGAGAGAGAGAGAGAGAGAGAGAGAGAGAGAGAGAGAGAGAGAGAGAGAGAGAGAGAGAGAGAGAGAGAGAGAGAGAGAGAGAGAGAGAGAGAGAGAGAGAGAGAGAGTTTTAGGAAAAAAAGCAGAGAAGTGTGTGTTGACACACACACTTTAATTGACACAGGAGAGAGAGAGTTTTAGGATAAAAAGCAGAGAAGTGTGTGTTGACACACACACTTTAATTGACACAGGTGAAGATAAAGCAATTTACAGTACATGTATTTATATCCTGCCTTGCAGGGATGGATGTGGATGGTCAGAATGCATAGACAAGATTGCGGTTTTGTAAAGTTGTTGCACTGACATGGTGGGATGGCACTTAAAGAGTTAAATACTTGAACACTTCTATACCTTCCATTGATTATAGTGTCAAACAAAGAGAATCATTATCTGCAGGGACAGAATTGAGAATCATAACACGAAGCACACTTTGAAAGTCACAGTATGATCTCTCTGAACTTGAAAGGAAAAAAAACTTCAAACTTTCCAACTTTGTTGATACATAAGGTACAACTGCATGGGAACAAAGCTAGCAACAATGGGATCTGTCGGATCCAATTGGACAACATGGGATACTGTTGGATCCAACTGGACAACATGGGATACTGTTGGATCCAATTGGAAAACATGGGATACTGTTGGCCCCATCTGGACCTACAGGGTATTTTACCTTGTTTTTAACAACTCTCTATTTCACATCTGCTCAAACATATATTTTTCAGATCTCAGGTGGAGATGGAGTGCAGGTGTTCGACAGAACTTTGAAGTTAATTTGTAAATTTATGGAATACAAGCCCCCCCTCTCCCCCCCAAAAAAATCTCCCAGAATGTGTCCATCACAGGATGTCTATACCTACAATTGATCATAAATTGCCTTATGCTGCTGAGGATAGGTAACGTGACTGGATTTCACAGTCATAGTACATTACTAATAGTTACAAGATCTAATACACAATTTATTTTGCATGTATGTGATTTTGTCAAATTCTTGTTTAATGTTCAGGAAAGTACTGAATTTTGCAAAATTGCCATAGAAGTGTTGGGTTTCTGCCCTGAAGATACAAGTTTACCCCTTCTCATATGTGTAAACAGTAAGAGTCCATCGGCAGAAGAAGGTACTGTGCTGGCACTGTGGTATCCGTCAGGGGAGGCAGTCTGCTGGGTAAGGCACACAGCCATGGGGGCCTGCTACCCACTGTACCAATCCAACAAGTTTGTCCTCCCTTTGTCCATGGGAGGTGCGTTGATGTTTGCACAGCTGCTGTGTGGTCAGTACAGTAGTGGAGTGGCAGGGAGTTCCTGAGGTGCTCAGGCAGTGTTGACATGTTGTCTGCCCCCATCAGGGCCTTACTGCACCGGCAGTACAGGCAGGCCCATGCAGCCAGCACTCCCTTCCCTGTTAATGGATCCTACAGCTTTGGTGATTCAAACGGCCACAGGCAACCTGATAGCAGTAAGATTAGCATGGATAAGGGCCAAGGGTCTATCCCGGCTGACTTACAGGGGTGGTTTGATGCCACACTGACCCTGCCAGTTGGAGGGGGGGGGGGGGGGGGCTATACACCAACCCTGCCCTGTGCACTTGCCCCGTGGTGTGCACAACCACTGTGTAACGGCCTAGGTCAGTGTAAATTGGGGGGGGGGGGGGGGGAGCTCTTGGAAATGGGGATCTGCCAGTAGACAGGAGACCAGCAAATAGCAGTAGGGCTACAGTAATACTGTTTTTTTAAATAAACTACATTATTAATCATTTCTGTTCAACTACTTTGTCATATTTTGGCCTTCTACCCAACAAGAAATACTAAAGTGGTGGAACAGAACAATATAGATACAAGTTGAGCTTAATTGAAGGTTCAATTTGGTGTTGTTTACATGCTTGCGAAATTAAGTGCTACAGTGTATGCATGTCCTACAGGCCTTTGTCCTTCTCCCTGTAATATATAGAAGGACTTGTCTTCATCCACAGTACACATTCCCCAATTGCCAGCAGTGGTGTGGTGTTGAGGCTCCTGTTAATACAAAGGTGCATCTCGGCTTGAAGACATTTGTACATTGAGTTCATTTCAAGGAGAGTAATTCTATGTGAGATTCTGGTAGCATAGTTGTATACAGGCATCAATACCAAATACACTGATGCAACATACTAACTTGCCATATTTAGTTACTTCAGGGCTGAAAATAAATAATAGGTATGTAGAGACTTGTAAAAAATCCAAACATCACAGAAGGTTGTATCTTTGTGGCATAAAGGAACTCGCTCTCCTTAGCTTTTCCTTAGTTTACAGTGCAAACTGTTTTGAATATTGTTGTCACGCAGCTATGATAATAGGAGACAAAGAATAAGTACATATCTTTTATGTGGATATATTTGTGAATTTGGTGAAAACAATTTGCCAGGGAAGTCAACAAAGTTTCCATGACTTAGAATGTTCATACACTGATACCGTTTGATCTGCTCATATTTGTGGACAGTGTTACAATTTTCTTGTAGTTTTGATGGTGGTTTTAGGAGAAAAATGCTGAGTATGCATTATTGGAAGCAAAAAAAAAAAGATTATTTTCAAGGAAGAAACTGTGTGATGAAAAATTTATACATACCAACATTTTGACAAAACCTCTTATACCCCTATATTTTTCATCATTTGATTGGGATTTGTGTGGTTTTTTTCCCTCGGCCTTCCCGATATATTTTCTGGATGTGGCCCTGCATATTCCTAATTTGTTCCACAATTTCCTGTATGACAGCAGGAAACATTCCCCTCTTGAATACCTCCAAGTATATAGAACTTTGCATGTGTAGGTAGGACCAGATGTGTGGTTAAAATTTACTGATCGTTGTAAAGACCAGTTTCAAAAGTAATGTAGACCTTGGGGAGGGGATGCGGGGGGGGGGGGGGGGCACTACCCATATTTACGGTGAGTAGGCTCCACTGAGGGTATAAAACCCAGACCCAATGGAAACTGCATTAATGCAATTAATGGGGGTCTTTGGGACCTGATATTTATAAAGTTAGTTTGAGTTTGTTGGCCAATTCCATTTGTGTGTGTGGGGGGGGGGGGAGATAATTATTCAGACCCATCACAATATACGGGTGACCAATGGTTTGAAAAATGGGGTGTTTGACAGTGATAAGTGCTAACAAAACAGGGGGTACTACCCATATTTACGGTGAGTAGGCTCCACTGAGGGTATAAAACCCAGACCCAATGGAAACTGCATTAATGCAATTAATGGGGGTCTTTGGGACCTGATATTTATAAAGTTAGTTTGAGTTTGTTGGCCAATTCCATTTGTGTGTGTGTGGGGGGGGGGGGGGAGATAATTATTCAGACCCATCACAATATACGGGTGACCAATGGTTTGAAAAATGGGGTGTTTGACAGTGATAAGTGCTAACAAAACAGGGGGTCTTTCCCACAGAGCCTATCCCTAATGCTTAGTAATGGGAGTACCCTCCCCCCCAGCTGATGTTGTTGTTGTTGTTGTTGTTGTTGTTTTCAAGCAGAAATATTTTCACAGTTTTCACAGGTTTGACGTTTAACTGAAGTTAAGAAATCACAAGTTGTAGCATTATTGCTGCTTGGCAGCTAAAGTAAATTTTTTTTTTTTTTAGTTCAGTTCTGCTTCCAGTTTTGGGCCATTAGTGAACTAATTGAAAATAAATTTTAGAAAATAATGAAAAAATGAAGTATTATTCACAGCACCAACTGAACTATGGACATACCCCTTGCAGCTAACTGCCCAGTTAGAAAAATGTTTATTTGAAAGAGTTGATGCTGATAACATCTGATACAGTTTGTGAGAAGAGAGATCACATTTTGCCCTGCCACCATCAACGCATGCACAAAGCTGTGCCTACTTCATCTTTGGGCCAGGAAAGTCAAAACCACACTTGGCCAATGCAATACGATAAGTATGGTGTTGGTTGCAGTCAGTGTGTCAATTCTGATGCACAGTGCTGGCAGTCTCTGTGTTGAGACCAAGTAGACCAGAGCTTCATGGACCTGACTAATCTCAGTAGTTTCCTATCAGGAGTTTAGCCTATCATATATATATATATATATAATGAGTTTTTCGTCTGTTTCTTTTTTTTTTCTTTTTTGCTTTTGTTCTTTTTTTTTTTTTAGTTTTTGTTTTTTCAAAGATATAGTGTCAGGCGCAATCAAGTTTCCAAATCAAATATCTTTGGATATGCTGGGTGTTGAATCGTATTGCTTATTTGTTTACAGAAGTTGCATTCTTGGAAATAAGCCTGAAATACTGTAAATTGCTTTATTTTCATGTATTTAAATTTGTATGTTCTTTCAAATTTGTATTTTTGACATATCACTGTAAGTTTAATTCCAATATTTTGCAAACAATTCATACTCAAACAATGTTAATATACTGTTTCATTGTGTTTTTAGTTTCATGATTTTGAGCCATCAGCTAAAAAGGCAAAAATAAGAGGACAGTGAAATTAAAGCAATTAACTGTAGTCATTGCCACTTTGGCACAAATAAAATAGGCAAAACATTTTGTGTGTTCCTTATAAACTTCATGAGTCTGATATTTGGAAGGTTAATCAAGTCTCTGAAGTTCAGCTTTTGATGATCTACAATGTAAAATAATGTGA
This sequence comes from Hermodice carunculata, assembly GCA_964020975.1. Lineage (NCBI taxonomy): Eukaryota > Metazoa > Annelida > Polychaeta > Eunicida > Amphinomidae > Hermodice > Hermodice carunculata. The sequence goes on along the minus strand of CAXHWN010002656.1, from coordinate 49,812 downwards.
GATTTCATGAAAATAAGCCTATAATTTTCCTGATATAACAAGTCACATTCACATTATACCGTAAACTTGGGCATTTATCTATCTGTTCATATGTTTAACAAATACATGTATGTATAATTTCAAGATTATAATATTCAATCTCTCTCTGGGCCCACATAGAGGGAGAACACATATTATTTAACTGTCTATTGTTTTCTGATTGATTAAATACCAGTAGACATCAAACACAGCCAGTGATGATTTATTATGATGAGCATTCTTGCAATATCAAAGCCCACAGAAATATGCTCAATATCATGCATTCCATATTGCAAAGTATGATATGTGCCTGAATGTCAAGTGACAATCAAAATATAGCTGGCAGATGCTTTTAAGACTCTCTTGACACCAATATGATAACACCTGGTGACCTTGAAAACAGGTCAAGGTCAATAAAAGCTGAGCTCAACCAAGCATCTAGTGACATGCTTCAATGGCCCACTGCACAAATTTATAGTGGTCGCTCATTTTTTTCCCCAAAAATAATTTGGTTTGAAAGGGTAACAGCCTTGTGTATGTATACAGTAGTAAAATAAACCATTTAATTTCATCATATTCAGAGTATAGGCCTACTTTCAAAAGGGGATGGGGTATAAAAAAGCCTCCCCCCCATCGTTTTTGTTTTTTACAATGTGCACTTGCATCTTCAATCCGTGTACAATGGACCATATATAGGCAAGAACCTGGCAAGTTTCTATAGTTTAACAATACAATTTACAAAAAGAAAAAAGTCCAAAATCTATAGTAAAAAACGTATTGAAAAAGAATTGGGAATGCAGGATTTTCAATGTAAAATTTTTAGTTTTGATATTTGCAGGTTGCACTAGATTGCATCATTTGAGGTTCAATTTTTCAAACATTTCCTTCGGAAGGGGGGAGAGGAGGGGGTACCCTCTTCCTGTACCAACCATCTTCTTGCACTCTTCACTCTGTACAAATCTCCTTTTGTTCAGAATGTTCACATCCATGCCCACTCATTAAAAATGATAACAATTGTGAATGCCCCCAAACAGGAATATTGTATAAAACCAACATATGGGGTTATTTCAGGTCTGATGGGATGGATCCCATATACCAGTTCAAGGCTGACTCTTGACAAATCCCCAGTGGCTTTTTGTGGTTTACTGATCAATTAGGATTATGGGTATTTAATTGGTACCAGTAGGATATAATGTGATGGGCACAACACAAGAAGTTTAGATCAGGTTTCCTCACCGTGCCTAAGGAAATGCAAATGTTGACGTACACATATGCCCAGGCTCATGGGCCAGACCAATCCTTTCCTCCAGGTCAGTCCAAACAAACTGCTTATGCTCATTCACAGAGGGGGTTAAGGGGGCTTTCAGTGTTCTAGTACAGAATATAACTTTGCTCCATTACTTAGTAAACAAGAGAATATAGATATTCTAAAACGATGGATAGTGCAAAGTAAGGAAAATATGAGGCCTTCCAGTATGCAGGTGTGTAAAATAAAATGCCCCTAGTTGGCCAGTACAGAAATACCTGATCCCCCTCTTTCTGGTGGAACAGTGCCATGCCAGATCTGTCTGCCCACAAAGCATGTGCTTGTTTGCATGGGGACAATTCATAACTATATGTAGATACACATCATGTGTGATAAATGTTAATAAATTACAAATGTCAAATCTAATTCTTTTTCCTCCACTTGTTTCTTTTGGTGCAAACCCCAAACTTCCAACTAATTTTTGCCACACTGAATGCATATGTCAGTCCATCAACATAACCTTCTTTATGTGAACTTTTTATTTTTATTTTTTGGGAAATCAACAGTATGCATTATAACTTAATCAATGTTCAAATTAGGCCATAGCATTTATGTAAATCTTGGATTTGTCGCTGTTAAATCAGCTGGAGCCCTGGAGGAAAGAACACAGATACAGGAAACCATGGGTCAGTTATAGTTAGCTGGGGAAGGGAGACCTGTAACTGAGACTCTATTTGGTATTATGCACAGATGTCAACTGGAAAAAAAATTGCTGCTCAGTGAATCTGTTTGTCTCTGTAGCAGCCTTGACTGGACTATGTAATACATGTTGGGCATTGCAGTTGTTTGATGAGTGCCCAACATCAGAAATTTTACCCAGTCTAGGAGGCTGCTACTGAGGCAGCAAATCTGTCTGTGCGCTTTCAAAATTTGCACAAATCAAAATGCTACAACTTTGGTTAATTGGATAGGCATACAGCACAATCCAATGAATTGAACTTAGAATGGAACCTCTAGGTATTATAGTGTTGACAATATTGTTGGTCTGGTCAAGTGTCACTAATTAGCATTAATTGAGATTCTGCAACTTTAGTTTTTAGCTCTGCTGACCTAAAGTTGCAGAGCTTATGTGATCACTCATTTCTGGCTGGCCATCATTCTGTCCATTCATTTGTAAACAATTTGCTGGTCAACACGATAGCATCAACAATTTTAAAGTTAGCCTCTTGATATTTTTTGGACATGTTCTATGAATGAAAGTCTAGATCCTTTTCAATATTGGTGGTGCTACTTACAGGATTACGTAATACACATGCCAAAAAGTGAAAAAGTGAAAGCACTCTGGTTTCCTTGATTTGTCATGGATCTTTATAAAATTTGGTGGAAACATTTGGAAGGCTAATATGTGGAATCCGAACATTACTGGTGTCGCTACCTACAAGTGAATGGAAATTATGAGCCAATATGTGTTCTGAGCTATCATGAGAAATAATCAAGCTAATTTAATCAAATGTCACAGCATATATGTTTCATGTCTGAAAGTACAATATTACATAATATGGGTGACCCTTAGCCTACTTTCTCAAGGTCACTGATGGAAGAAAGTTTCAGGAGATGATATTCTTGTGATGGTCATTTTATCTTTACATGTGAACACATATGCATTTTACCATTACAGGCATTCTGATGGTTTTCAATGGAACTAACATTATATGTATAAAAACACATTTAATTCAGGATTATGATCAAAAATAATGATGGGGCTGTGAAACTTACACCAACTATTTATTGGGTCAGTAATCAACTTTTGCGAAAATTTGGATGCCCTTGATCCATATTTTGGTCAAAATACAAATTACATCAGTCATTGATAATTAAGAAGTACAAAAATATCAATGTAAGTGAGTTAGGGTTACCAAATTGAAGAAAAAAAATATGCATTTTACATGAGTATTGATTTTATAAATGATAAATGACCTTTAACCTACTTTTTTAAAGGTCACTGATGGATACAACAACCCACAGAATACAGATATACCACAAACAAACCACAAAAAAGATTAAAACGCTCATAAATAATCACTTAACTTTTCCATTCAATAAAATAATATGTATACATATATTATCTGATTTATCCTTTTGTCTATCAATATTAATTACAAATATATCATAAACCTTCAAATAACACCATGCGAATCAAAAGCCACCTATACAATTGACCTTTGCATTTTCTCAAGTTCAGAGGCCACTTGAGGACTCACAACTTCAAAATGAAGATGAAGGTGCAATATAGGCGAGGTGCCAGCAGAGCATTAGGTCCGTGGGACTCTTGTTGGTTCCTAGGATGCGTATACAACACAAACATTCAAGTTGGAAGCTGCTATTTCACCTCTACCAGTAACAGTATTGGAGATATTCAGGATTTAACTTATTCAAGTGTCCCTAATTAACATTTATTAAAATTCTACAAGTTTTGTTAGCTGTTCATCTGATATACATACAAAAAGGGGGGGGGCTCTTCTACCTTTTATGGTTCTGAAGTAATCACTTTCCTGTGATAGGTTAAATTTGAAATGTGGGCACTTTGATGAAGGAGGAAGGCTTTAAAACTGTATTACCTTTTTGCTATTTTTTGTTAAAAAAATTGGCCAGTTTGATCACAAACCACCGTAAAAACTCAAAATTTGGCAGGGTCTTATCTCCATGCATGGCATAAAAAAACTGCCATTTTATATGGAATATCCAGATGTTTAGAATTGTGAAAATTGAGGCATTCAAATTATCAAATCTTGAATATCTCAAAACCATAGTTGTGTGCAGATCGAGATAGGTTCCTTGACTAAGTCATGGCTGAGTACAAACCCAGACATTTTGTTTTTACAAAAATGTGTTTTCTTTCTTTCTTTCTTTCTTTCTTTCTTTCTTTCTTTCTTTCTTTCTTTCTTTCTTTCTTTCTTTCTTTCTTTCTTTCTTTCTTTCTTTCCTCTCTCTCTCCTCTCTCTTTCTTTCTTTCTTTCAAACTATTGTAGATATACACCAAGTTTCAATGTGCATGCGAAGGTTTGTGACACTTGCCAATATAATGGAAAGTAACTGAAAGTTGTAGAATTTAAAATTATGGTAATAAAGGGTATTGGAAAATTTTAAAAGTTTATCTCCAAAACTATTATAGGTAGAAATGCCATTCCAACTTTAATTTGTATGTTTGAGGCAAAGCCGCATCCAATGAACCATGAACCAAAGCTGTAGGATTTTGATTTATGCAAGTTAGGTGAATATGCAAAATGTAAATGTCGAATAGCTTCAAACCTATTACAGACAGAGGTCTCATTCCAACTTTAATTTGTAGGTTTGTGACATAGCCGCATCTAATGAACCATGAACCAAAGTTGCAGGATTTTAATTTATAACAAATAAAGCGAATCCACAAAATCTAAATCTTGAATAACTTCAAAATATTATAGATAGAGGTACCATTCCAACTTCAATTTGCAGGTTTATGACATTCCCACATCAGTAAACCATGAACCAGAGTTGTACGCTTTTATTTTATTCAAATTAGGCAAATACACAAAATCTAGATCTTGAATAGCTCCAAAACTACATGTATTATATGTAGTGGTGTCATTAAAAATTCATTTTACAAGTTTTTGACATGGCCACATCCAATGAACCAAGAAGCAAATTTGTATCCTTTTAATGTATGCAAGTTACACTAATAAACAAAATTTAGATTATGTTGAACAATGGCAAAGTGTAGCATTTCAAACTGTTTTCATTTTGAAGGCACACAGGTTTGTTGTCAAGCAAATCTTCTTTTCTCATTCATTTTGTATTATGTCTGTGTGCCACCACAAACATATTGTTTTTCTGGGAATTCTTCATCTCTTTCCTTCTTTATTTACAGGCAAATTTGTCCAACATTTCATTTGAAAAGTATCACACATAAAAACTCCAAACTTGGCATGATTATACTTACATATATGAAGTTTAGAGCTTTTGTAAAGAGGTTCAACAGTTTTGAAAATTATGCAAATTAGGGCCATTTGAAAATTTAAATCTTGATTATCTTCAAAACTATAATGGGTACAGGTAACCAATCTAACTTCAATTAATATGGTTGTAAAAGTGCACATTTTTTTGTAATTTACATGTGACCTCGAAATGTCAAAGGTCAAGGTCATTTGGACCTTTGAAATTTTCATCCAGTCATAACTCAGTCAATTTTATTTAATTTTGATCAAGTTGAACTCAAATCGTACCTATTTTAATACTGCACATTTTTGTAATTTACATGTGACCTCTAAAGGTCAAAGATATAGGTCACTTGGACCTTTGAAATTTTTATCTAGCCATATCTCGGTCAATTTTCATTCAATTTTGATCATGTTGGGCCCAAATTGTAAATGTCAAAGGTCAATGTCATTTGGACCTTTTAAAGTTTCATCCAGTCATAACTCAGCCAATTTCTATCCGATTCTAATCATGTTAGACTCAAATTGTAGGTAATGCAACATTGCACATTTTTGTAAGAACTTGTAACCTCTCCACAGCAAAGGTCAGGGTCATCTGGCCCTTCGAAAGTTTCATCTTGCAGTAACTTGGTCAATTTGGTTCATGTTGGGCTTAAATTGCGGGTATTGTAACACTGTACATTTTTTTGGCAATTTAAATGTGGCCTTCAAAGGTCAAGGTCATTTGGACCTTGAAATTTTTATCCAGCCATAAGCTGAATGGAATGTGAAGTACCAAAGGACAAAAGTTGTAACATTTAATATTTGCAACTCTTGAAGGCACACAGACAGATTTGCTTTCAAGCAAATCTTCTTTTCTAGTTAACATTATTTTCAAGCTTGAAGTTCATCAAGTATTGCCACACCACTAGCCTTGATGCAATGAAGACAATAAAGTGTGCTTGCCAAGCATGCTACGAATGATGATGATGATGATGATGATGATGATGATGATGATGATGATGATGATGATGATGATGATGATGATGATGATGATGATGATGATGATGATGATGATGATGATGATGATGATGATGATGATGATGATGGCATGTAAAATGCTGTATCTGTATCATAAACAAAATACATTTTGCAAAGAGCCCACTGTACAACAGACCCATTTACTGGTAAAGATTAGCACCCATCCCACCATTTCACTGCTACAACTTTAGAAAAGCCCGATATGGTGTATGCATTCTGACCATCCACAGGGTCCCAGCAAGGCAGGATAAATTTAGTCAGTGAGACAAGTGTCATAAGATCCAATTTCAAGAATGTAGGGCAATGGAGTATACATTATATACCTCCATGGTGGGGCATAGCTGTTTTCTTAATGTTCTGTCCTGCCCACATACACTACCAAAGCTTACTGGAATCAATTATCATCTCAGTATCCATGACAGGCCCAATTATCTACTTAACTGATAAGAAAACCAGTGCATCAATCACTAGTCCATGCTATGAACACATGCCATTACATGGGTGTATTTGAAATTTGAAGTCACAAATTTCTTGCAAGAAAGTTTATATTACACCCATGGGAGGTCCATTTATTAAACTGGTAACAGGGACCGGGGTTCTGCTCCACTCAGAAATTGGTACATCATTTTATTTTGTTCTGTCCCCAAATTCCAGTATGCTAAATCCATACAGTGGTTCACTCTCTTGAGATACCACTCCACTGAGAGGCAACCTGTCTTGAAAGACCACATTTCAGGATACTTTGCTCAGTACTTTTCTGATTATTTATACCTCCCATGATGGACTATTGTCTTGTGAGACTACAATTTGGTCATCCCGAAAGCTGGTCTTTCAAGATAGGTTACACTGTACTGCTACCCTCATTAAGTAAATGACAAGTTTTTATAAGACCACCAAAACTGTTAAATGTAATTTGCATTCTACCTGGACATTGACTTCCCAGTGATCTTGAGAAGCTAGTAAAATGTAGGCTATAGACTCCTTCTTCAGAGAGGACTGTATATGATGTTCCCAGCAAAAACTTTAAAATAACTGCTGATTACAGAAAATAAGAACGTTATAAAATAATGGCCAGTACAAAGTACAAAAAAATAAATGAGCTCCCAGCATGTTTGTATGGGTAATAAAACACCCTGGTGCACCAGTACTGCAATACCCTTTAATACCCTCCTCCCATTTTCCTGGATGGAAATACTGAGATAGCGGTGCCTGTCACCAAAGACCATGCTTAAATGAAGGTAAATTGTGGTCTTGTGAGAGGTACATGTACAAGCTACCAAAAAACTGTACCAGGTAAGGTCTGTGCAAAAGTGGTCTCTCATCGGGGTGGTCATTAGCAACAGGTACTACTGCACTAAAAGTAAATTGTACATTATTATTCAATCAAAATAAAACATTGTTCATGTTATTGGCCAGTTGGATATTTCAATTGGACATTCCAATTGGAAAATCCCATTGGCCAAGTTAATTGGACAGTACAGTTGGACCCAACAAAAGTACATTTTGATGAACTCTACACAAAATAGACTATGAAATGTAGATTTTTATAGGTGATGAATGCTCTTGATACAGAACACAACATGTTAATAGATTACAAGACATGCAGGAACTCTGAAAAGATGGTTCTTATGGAAGTCTTGACCATTACTAGAAAGGGCTTAACCTTGGAATTTCACAGTCTCCAATAATATGTAAACATTCATATATATTTTTGATCAATATGTTAGAACTTTTGCAGCAAACGTGTAGATAATCTATAATAAATGTGTTAACAGTAAAAGTTTAATGATATGTGGCTTTATATAGCTTATTTCTGAGCAGTTTTGTGTGAGAGAAAAAGTTGTGGGATCCCATTGGATGAATGAAAAGATAGTATCCAGCTGGATCCCATTGGATACCATGGGCCGCCCAATGGGATACCATAGGATACCATGGTATCCCATTGACGGTAATTTTTTAAAATCTGAAATTTGAGACACCTTAGGGAATATTTTTTGGTATTGACACAACAACAATGATCATCCTTGTTAACATGCAGAATATCAGATTTCTACTTTGTTTTGTTTTTTTGCAATGTTCAGGTACAGATCCGGACCCAGTTCCTCGTCCGGATTTGTCAAGCCTCATGTTTTACATAGACATGTCCGTTCAACCCATTATTAAATAACAAAGGAATTACAGCCCAAACATGATTTATAAGAATATGTCACTGTGACCAGATACTTGACCTACTGACCTACTTTTGGTACATAACACACCCTCTATCCAGATGCACACGTGTGTAAAGTTTCATTAATCCAAGTGGCAAGACAAGTGAATTATAGCCTAGACAAGAATAGCGAAAACACAGATACTTGGCCTAGTGATCTACTTTTGTTTCATGTCACAACTTTAGGTCAAAATATATGTATGAGTCAAGTTTCATGAAACTAAGTTAAGTAGTAAAGGAATAATATCCTGGACAAGATCCTTTAAGAATATGTCCCTGTGACCCAGATACTTGACCTAGCAACCTACTTTTTTTGTACATGACACACTCATCTGTGTGTCAAGTTTCATTAATATAAGTTACATAGTAAAGAAATTATAGCCTCAACAGGATTTACCAGAATATACCACTGTGACCCAGATACTTGACCTAGTGACCTAATTTTGGTACATGACACACTCTGATGTAGAGATGCATCTCTGTGTAAAGTTTCATTAATGTAAGTTTCATAGCAAAAGAATTATAGCCTACAAACGATTTTGTATGTATATTTCACCATGACTCAGATACTTGACCTAGTGACCTACTTTTAGCACATGACACACCTTTTGGTCTAGCTATATGTGTGTGTCAGCTTCCATGACACTTAGTTCAACAGTAAAGGAATTATAGCTCACCCAGGATTCAGCAAGGATATGTCACTCTGACCCAGATACTTGACCTAGTGACCTACTTTGGTACATGATACACCCTTATGTGTAGATGCATCTGTGTGTACAGCTTCATTGATCTAACTTATACAGTTAAGGAATTATAGCCCGGACACGATTTTAGAAGAATATGTCACTGTGACCCAGATACTGGATCTAGTGACCTATTTTTTTGATACCAGACACACCCTTATGTCCAGATGCACGCGTGTATAAAGATATATTCATCTTAGTTGAAGGGCACATGAATTATAGCCTGGACACGAAAACTGGGATTACTATATCTATGCCCCTCCTCCAGTAGGAGGGGGGCATAGTAAAATAATCTTGTAATGTGAGCATTTAGTAGTGACAGGTTAATTTGGGGCTTTGATACATGTAAGTTAGTTGTAATTATTTGGTAACACAAGTTTTACCGCAGTACAACAATGGGAAAGGTCAGGGGGCATCTGAACTGCAAAAGCAGAATTCTGCTTTCTCTCAGGAAATCAGATGAACACTTCCCAAGATTCTCTGGGCTGGCTCTCAATGGAAACCCTATGTTTTTAAGTGGCTTCGTCCCACAACATTCAAAATAGAAAGTAAATGCTCATGCTACTGTATACATATTGCAAAAAATCTAACCTTTCCATCAGAGTAAGATCTTACATGTATACAATTTTATTGTAGTTGTTTCTCTCAATTCTAGACTTTCTGAATTTACCATTTTTCTTGCATGCAGGAAACTTCCATTTTTCATGCATGCAAGGAAACTTTCATGTTCTACTATTACTTGCGATCTATGTTTCAACATCATATATTCAATAAATTTTTAGTTCTGAGTCTATCTACCACCACATAACTTCCTTGTCAACCTTTCCTCGAAGTTGACCTTAGGAACACTGTAAAGCTCGAAGTGCTTTCAGTCTGATACGTCTTTTATTTGCACTAAATACGGAAAGCCATTTCCCTTTAAAGGGTAAAAAACAGGCCTTGTACACAGCGCTTACTCTGTGCATAGCAACCATCATTCAGTTCTTACTCCCGTGATGTCCTTGTTTTCCGAGGCGTCACTCCAACTCGTTAAATCCAACAGTTGACTGGTAGTCTCAGTCTGGGTCGTGACGTACGACCACCATGACGTTGACCTAACGTCAACTAGCAACGTTACCCCTGCCTATATAAGCAGCGAGACACAGTGATCCTAACTGCCACTGATGAGTATCACTCAATACAAAACCAGTCTGGCTTCCTCACCGAGTTTTGGTTCCCAGTCAGCTCTTGCCTAGTTTTACATATATATTCAATAAACACAATGACCCTGAAATCAAAAGCAAGTTACTTACCCTGTGACTCTGTGAACAACACCTTGATATGTGTCATGGCTAGGGAGGCTAGAACATTCTCAATGTACTTGGTTTTCAACCTGTGTAAATCAAATTCAAGGGCCATCATTAACATGCACACACTGTACTACTAAGGTACTCCACTTTGAACCTACATTCAGACAATTATTAAGACACAAAAACATAGACCAATATTCTCCAAATAACTCAGTCTGCTCAAGTTCTTTTTATATGCCTATCTTACCCTCGCATATACATGTAAAGAATGAGCAATTACCAGTGATCATGAATGAGGCCATTATATCCTTTACCTATGCATACAATGGGGGTCTGATATTTTCAAGACAGCATCAACAATCCTATTAACACATATGCAACTCTGGGAAATGACAAATTCACTAAGCACAATCATCCAAATCCAGTTCTGAAACTTATACATAAGATAGATTATCAGCTGCAATATTGATCTTAACAGCTGCATATACATGAACATGTAGCAACATGTTGGTAAGCATTTAGAACATTATTGCTTCCTACTTACAGGGTTGGAACATTTTTCTCCTGCCCTGGCTTTATACGATCTTTCTCCACTATAATACAAGGGCGGTCATACAGTTCACACATGTGACGCATCCGCTCCAGCAGCTTGGCACGGTTGGCACCATTGGAAAAGTCTAAAATAAATAATTAAACCTTCCTGATGTGGTGCTGCATGATTTTTTCATGTTAACTTGTACAGCCCTTTGGCAATTTACTTGTTGTCTTTTATCCATTATTCCTTTTCAAATCAGCTCCATGGAAACAGGGGTACGGTTCAATAGTGCTGCTTCACTTCATTGTTTCACAGTACCTGCTGTATGCAACCACAAGTTACAGACCCATCCATTTATTACCCCAGCTTTAATGAATGTTTCTATTGTTTAAGACCATACCTTAACTTCCAGGAAGGACCTCCAACTGAAGTTTCCTATTGTTTCAGATCATACCTTAACTTCCACAAATACGGACCTCCTATACAAACTGATGACTTACTGTTTTGGAAGTACTACTTTTGAAGACCAGAAATGAGGCCTGAAATTTTGCAATGTTCCTTACACTTTTATCCAAAAATCTGAAATTTCCGAAAGCACTGTTGGCACCAATGGAAAAGTCTGAATAATTAATTAAAAACCTTCCAATTTGACAATTTACTTGTTGTCTTTTATCCATTATTCATTTTCAAATCAGCTCCATGGGAACAGAGGCATATATCTGGTGCTGCTTCACTTCATTGTCTCATAGTACCTACTGCCGTCACTGTGGTACCTGCTGTATGCAACCACTGCCATGAGCAGCCACATTGCTTTTTGTGGTCACTAGGCTCAGACATAGGAGTCAATTTCTTTGTAAAATTTACCTGTGGTGACAGGTCACCTGCTGCCTGTGGCCACTTTTTCTTGGCAGAAGGGTTGGCCACATACAGCAGGTACCACCCTATTACTACTACTACCATATAAAGTCTCATTGGAATATTATATACATATTGCAAAGCACCTCATGCAATATCATGTACTTTATAATGTAGACTTATAATTAGGTGGGGCTTCTTCACTTCATTTCTTGGCATCCTTCTTTTCTATTAGGACACCGACATCCTCTTCAGTGTGCTGGCTGTAATGCAACTCTGCCATCCTGACAGTTGAATAAATGAGTAAAATGGTCATCTGTTTTGGTGTTTTTGTGCTGTAAATCTGATTTACTGCGTAGTGTTATCACCACACTTTCCACTCTGGTCACAGCGCATTCCTTCAATTACCAGACCTATTGTACTACACAAATACTCTGGATAATACATTGACAAAATAATAATAAATGAATTCCCAAGTATCTCCACAGAGGAAGGTACAGACCCACCCATTTATTACCCCAGCTTTATTCATTAATAAACTGGACATAGACCATCACTAGAACCCCCTGAGATGACCAAGTACAGAGGAGCGGTCAAAATGTCCTTTTTATGACGTCATATAACAGAGCTACGTGGCTTCACTCACTGCAGACTAGAACGTAGCAACCCCTGTTTACATTTATTTATTATTAAATTTTCAGTCCCTGACGAACCCCAGAAAGAAGCGTAAACAGTTGCACTTGGAGTGCTATTACCATTGTGTCGTTTTATTATTAATAGAACGTAACTGAACACAACTATGTATATTGAAAAGAAATGTCAAGCAGTTAAGTTCAGTGACGCATAGTTCACATTTTGGGGGATGCATTGACCCTGTGAAGAATACATGAACTGTGTGCAAAAACCAGTAGTTTAGTAAGTACGCAAAGTATAAACCGAGATAAATAGACTGGCTACAGAAAAGTGCACTGCAATAAAAAGGAGTGTACTATATATAAATGCATGCAGCAAGTAAAATGGACTGTACAGAGAAAAGCGTCCAGCAAGATTTACTGTATTTAGAAAAAGAGGAAAATTACAGGACAGTATGAAGTGTTTAATGGACTGCACAGAAACGTGTCCTGCAAAGTGAATGGACTATACAGAGAGGTGCAGCAACAACTATGGACTGTATACAGATAAATGTGCGACAAGAAAAGTGCACTGTGTGGAATGCATGGTTGTATGATGACATTAGTGCATGGATTTTCTGAGGAAAGTTGGAGTAAGTGCATTAAGATACATTTTCATGTATATTAACTTGTCAGAAATACCTTTCAAGCAGTCTTACCCACAGGTCTACATGTACCCAAAGAATATTTTGATGTGTATGGACTCTTTGATGAATGCAAGTGTATGTTCAATATGCTAGGTAAAAATCATGTGCCATGTCAAATGTGGAGGAGACTCCTATGTGCTGTACAAAGAAGGCACTACATGTATCATTGAAGCATTCCAACTGCACTCACCGGATATGTTCTTGCGCTCCACTGCCATCCTCTTGCTGACAACATAGTCACAGGCCTCAAGCTGTCGAACAACTACATTTAGCTTGTGCTTCAGTCTCAAGGCAGACACCAGGTCCTGTAATTGGTGGCACAACATACACTACACTGTCATCATGATCATGATACCACAAAGGCAGGACCTTGGCATACAACATGAATGTACACAGTACCTCACTGATTGTCAGGTGGGGGCACCTCGTTTGCAGGAAATTTATCCTTTGGAAATTCTGTCTTTAAAACATTGAGGACAAAACAAGCACGAGCAACGAGTTTGCAAAGCAGAATGAGGTCTGGCATGGCGGAATGGGTCAGAGGGCGCTATCTGTCTGAAGGAAATATCTGCAGGTGATGCTATCACAAACCTTTGAATTGAGATGTTTTGTTTCAGACACATGGTGTCACCATAAAAACAAAGCATGATATGGTTAATTATAGACTCACTATGGCACTGTCAGCATGCTAAAGTCTACGAGAAGTTTTGCAGCGTGCTGCCAAAATAGTTGTAAGGCCTATCCTGTGTGATGATCAGATGAAAATGATATCAAACTGTGATCAAGGCAACAATTTGATGCTGACACTAACCATATATTCCGTCCAGGTAACTAGGTTGTCATAGTCTCTGTCTGGAGACAACACCCAAAGGAGCTATCCCAGGCTTAAAAGGTCATATTTGACATACCGTATTCATTCCAATAAGCACTCAGTGCCGTCAGGAAAATTTAATGGGAAATATGCCTAAATACTGGTAATGAACTAGAATTGAGACTTAAAATGGACCTATATCTATGGAAACCAAGGTTTCTTTTCTGACAAAAAATGGAGGCCTGCCCTTATTAGAGCATGTGCCCTTATTGGAATGAATACCGTAGTTTGGAGGAAATGGCCCAGAAACCATTCTGAGACCTTTAACAAACATCACTAATTAACTAACGAAGGGGAATAATTTAATAGCCACACAAAACCACCAAAAGGCAAATCTAGCAGGTAAGGACTACACGGCATAAAAATTTTACATTGTTAAGTGTAATAGGTTTGGAGAAATTGCCTGGAAACCCTTATGAGAACTTTAACGGACATCATTAATTAACTAGTAAAGGGGAATAATTAGCCACACAAAAACATCAAAAGGCACATCCAGCTGGCAAGGACTACAAGCCCTAAAAAATTCAGATTGCTAAGTGTAATGATTTTGAAGAAATGGCCCAGAATGCTGATGCTGGGATGGACAGACAGTTGTCATAACCATGTCTCCTCCCCCCTCCCCCCCCACACCCCCCACATCGTGGGCGGGAGATAAAAAATGTGTTTGTTTCACTACCTATCAGATCTGACAAGAGCCTCGTCTGTATGGTGACACCGTTCATGTTCTATTGGACTAAATTTAGGCTCAGGAAGTTGCTGCATCAACCAGGCTTTCTGTCAGCTCTGGTTCAAGTTTCCACTGAGCAGGAAGAGATGTCAGCACTGAGGAGTTATAATTGTCACCTGGTCACTTGTAGCCATAATGGAGGAACAAACAAAACATCTCAATTCAAAGGGTTGTGATAATGTCAACAGCAGATTTTTCCACTGGAGAGACAGGGCTCTCTGCAGACAGCAGTCTGACCCATGAGACCATGCCCAAACTTTGTTCGCTTCGCAAACTCATCGCATGTGTTTGTTTCTCCCTCAACCTATTCAAGATCGCATTTCCAAAGGAAAAATTTCCAGCAAATGAGATCTCCCCAGTCTACACTGACTGTTACAGACTAGACATGCAGATAATGTGAAATGTAAAATGTAAAAACCAGACAAGGGCCACGACGGCTAATTCGCCCGTCTGTGGTGCTGTGTCGTGTTATTGTTAAGATGTAGCAGTAGACTTTGGTTAAATAGAGTCTGACTGGTTTCGCCCGTCCTGGGCTCTTCAGAGACAGCCAAAGATTGCCGCTTTCGTTTTTACCTTGGTATTTATATGCCCAGGTAGGGTCCTACGTGATAGTGTGGGCATGACGTAAAACCTATTGTTTTTACAAATAACCGACTTGATACCGTGTTGGTTCAAGTCCATTCACATGTTAGGGTTAGCACGTGGCTAATTATCATTGTAAACATTTTGTTGTCAAGGTGGTGACGCGCCACCTGGTGAGGGCCTGTGGATGGAAACTTATCCATGATGGGAGGCTATGTTTATATAATAAACAAAGAAAGTCAATGCGCAAGGTAAAATACGTATTTATGCTGGCTCATGAGAATTCATGATCTAGCTATGGAGGAAATAAAAGTTATTTTTCCTGATAAATAGGTCGGCAAACTTCTGGTACAGAACTGAGCTGTTCTGATAAGAGCATCACACAGACAATGTCACTGGGGGTAGGCACGTGGACTATAAGATTTGCATAATACGAAACAAGGGTGCCTATTTCCCCATGACATTCAGACCGAAAGGTTCCATAGTGCACAATTGATGGATCCATTGATGTTCTTTTTGCAGTCGAAAGGTTTCTGTTTTTTTCAACCTTGGAGGAGTCTGTATTTGGCTCAAGATTTGGACTTTCAATTTGAGTCCATTATGGTCCAGCTGGACATAGTGCCTGCCCAAAGGTTGGTTTACATCCCCTTTCTGGATATAATAAAAGTGTTCCCTCAGTCTGTCCCTTAGTTGGCGTGAGGTTTGTCCAACATATTGCTTGTGGCATATGTCACAAGTTAGCAGGCAGATGAGGTTGTTGTGTCTGCATGAACCTCCTGGGAATGTATCATATGTACGTCCGGTTCGAGTGCTTACTACCACTCCGCTTGTGTTCATCCTATCACAGTACCGGCAGTTGTTTGTGTCGCACGGATTTAACTCTAATCTGCCTGATATTGAGGGATGTTGTTGTGTTTGGGGATATTTTGTTCTGGATTGAACTAAAGTATCCTTGAGATTTTCTGACCTTCTCTGTAACCTATTATCACTTGTTTGTCTGTTAGAAATGTTAGTAATGTGAAATGTACACATACCTTCAATTGCTTCAGATTCTATTACCTCACAAATTATATGCTATTACACATTTCCGAGAATCCCAACAAAATAATGCCAAGTCTGATAAATTATACAGTATCATGCAACTGGGTTTATTTGGTAGGAAAACAGACTGGAAGTGTCAAGCTGCATGCGTGTACATGTAGTATAGCTTGAGTGTATGGATGGCCAGGCAATAACACTTTTCACTTTTGTTTTGACCTCAGTGACCCCGGTTGGTGCCTTGGCTCATGATATGGAACTGCACAGGGTCTCTACCAGTCCTGTGCAAGGTGGTTTTCTCCTAAAGATCTTTGGTTTCCTTCACCACAGGCAAAGGTAAGAAGTATTTCATAATCCATGCCAAACAAATAGAGCACTTTACACAAGTTTAAAAATCAAGACAACAGTTCCAAAGTAACTTAAAAATTGTATAACAACAGGAACCACTCTGGTCAACAGCCAAATGCTAATGTTTCTAGAATTTGCCAAAGGAATAGCAGGTATTCATAAGTAATTGTGATCATCTGCTGCCCCCTATGCTGCAACAAGGAACTTGACAGGAAGTAGGGCACATTCATGTATTTAGCAGGGCAAAATTTGTTTTGGTGATAAACTGTAGCCATCTTAGAAAGCAGAAGCCTAAGAAAAGTCCTTCACGTAGTTCAAACTATAAAAAAGTGCTTAAATATTCAGAATGTTTCTTTTGTACAGCAGAAAAAGTGTGATTTTCAGACCTTTCAGTAACAAAATTGCTGGAAGTGCCCTTATCATGGTGGAAGCATATTTCTGTTGCTCAGCAACATAATTAGCAAGAACAGGTCCGCAGTGACACGAATTTCTCCTATTGTGTGAATGGCTAAACTACATTTGCTATGAATGACATAGCCACATGAATACAATCTTTGTCAATTATGCCTGTTGTTTCCAATTTTGGTAACAGACTTGTGAATTCAAGACATGTCTGCTTGCAGCCAAACTTAACACGCAAAAAACACAAATTTATGTAGACATTGTGTAGGACAGCCAAATACAAGAAATTAGAGCCAGGTATCTCAACTTGGCCCAAGCAAAACATACTGTACCTGGGCACCATTGATTTCCCTGGAGTCCACCAAGATGACCAGCTTGTCCTTGTTCCTTGTGCGCTCAGACTGCAATACATTATACAAGATCAGCTGGCAGCAGCAATGCTCCTGTCTTTGCAAATCAGTTGAAACAGTGTCAAACACTGAGCCCAAAGAAATATTTCTTAGTTCAGCCCTGTGGAATGTTTCATGTTAGTAAGCACAAATATTTTTACCACTTTGCTGAACAAAGATGCTTTACTCCCTTATTAGGTTGTAATGATACTGACAGTGCATGTGTAAGACAAGAAACTAAATACAGTAAAACCTCTCTAACTGAACACCTACGTATACCGAACACCTCTCTATACCGAACACCATTTCTCGGTCCCAAATATATACTTCCAATGTAAGCAAACCTCCCTAAACCAAACACCTCACTATACCGAACCCTTTTTCTGGTCCCAAGAGTGTTCGGTATAGGGAGGTTTTACTGTATGCAGAGGAAACAGGCAAAATATTCTGCAGAAAGTATTCTCCACTTGATAATGACCTAAATCTGCTGATGTGTATTGACAAGTTTAAATTTTGCCAAAACTACATCAACTAGAAAACTGCTGATGTCTTTACATCCGATTTGACCCAAACAAGTGACATTTAGTTTCTCAAGCAATTCCCTCCTCTCATTTAACACTCCCCCACCAACCTTTTTTTGCATTTTCTCACCAAAGATGTTAAGGGGTCAACTATTTTTTTTAACATTTTCACATAAGCACATAGAGTATGCAGGGAAGGGGAGGGGTCAAGATCAATGTACGTTTTTAGCTAATTTTGAAAATGTTGATCAATATTCAGCCAAAAAAATCAACATTTTTAGAGAACTCTTTCGGGGGGAGGGAGGGGGTTATACAAGAAAGAGTACTCTGTGAACACTTTCAAAAATGTTGATCATTTTGGCTGACCCCTAAGTCTTTTCCCTATTAATGCTGTGAAGCTTAACCAGTAACATTGATTTTGTACAGTGTGAAAAATACTACTACAAAATTAATGTTCCCACAAAAAAGTCTCCCCTATACTCATCAAAATCATTTCAAAAGTGCCGGAGAAACTAAACATTAAATTTTTGTGGTCTTATAATACACTAACCCCATGATAAACAAGCACATTGGGCTTTTAGCCACAAGGAAAGGAAGCACAGAACATCTGTCATGCTTTGAACTTGTTCAAGTCTCATCAGGGGTTACTGGGGAGCAATGTGCATCTTTCCTATTTTGTAGCATGGCTAGCACATCTGTTGTCACATAATGCCAAGTTAAGATCACAGTAACATGTAACTGGTTTTACTTGGAAGGCAAATATGTACTACAGTGAAACCTCATTATAACCACACTCAGATATTCGACATATTCATTATGATGACACAAATTTTGAATGACAGAAGTTCATTTTCTTTGTTGTTTGATTCATTTATCTGACACCTTTCTAAGGGAACAGATGGTTGTCATTATAACGAGTTGTCACTGTACTTGGAAGGCAAATATACCAAAACTGAAAGCTTTGAACAGCAAGCAGGGACTCATGTACACAATGGGCTTTCCAATCCATTCATGCATGCAATATGGTTACCATGTGATTCACTTTTTCTAACTGATGTTTGAAATGAACTTTTCAAATATAGAAATGAAGTGTGACTGGTTTTGAGTCAACCAGCGCATGCATACAGACGGGTCGGTTTACCTGGCGAGCCTTGTGCTTGCACCTGAATACCCCATCACAGGGGTTCGGAATAGAAAAAAGTGAGCAGAATCTGTACAGGTTCAAATCTCTGCAGCTTCCCAATTATGATATACACACACATTTTGGTACTATTTCTTCCTAGGAAAGCTGTTTATCTCACAAAAGCCCCCTAATAAGGGGTAAATACATAGGGTGGGTTCTGGCCCTCATTTTTGTCCATTTTTTTTTTTTTTGTACGTTCTATGATGCATAACTGCTCACTCATAACTGATCAATTATATTATGGATATGCAACACAAGGCAATTTACAGAAATTTTTGTCCCCAAGTACAATCACAACTTTATAAAAAAGACTATATAAGACTTCGCTTAATATCTTACACAATAAATGACGCTTCAATTAATGTTTATGGAAAAATGTACACAGTTTCAAAGGTATGGTATATTACCTTAAAGCTCTATTTATTTCCCAATATGAAGAAAATTGCTCTGTACAAAATTGCTATGTATGTGCACAACCATAACATATAGTTGTTCCATCAGTTTATTCTTTTTTTTTCATCTTTTATTGGCTATAACCAGATAACTGCAAGTTTCACACCAAATGATGTGTCATAATATAATTTTTTTTTTTTTTTTTTTTGTATGTTATGTTATTGTTTGTTTTGCTATTGTATTATCTATTGCCACTTCATGTTAACTATGCACAGTGTGCCTTCCATGACAGCGACAACGTGTTTTGTTTTTAATCGAAGTCTCCCTGGTCAATGGTTGTGTAAGAACTGCATTGTAAGTCAAACATGAATCTGTATATAAACTTGGCCAAATAAAAAGTTCCCGAGTCCGAGTCCTTTCCTTGTGCGATTCGAAATATGAAAGTTATGATTATCAACAGTTACATGTTTTTCAAAAATATGAGCTAAATATTTTGAATCAGAACTCTTCTGACCTCGCCACGTTGGTCTACATGTGTCCACATTCTATATTCATGTATAATTATTACATTCAGATGAAATTTTAGATTTCATGACTTAGCTACAGCTGATTATTTCTCTTGTGGCCTTATTACCTTCACTATTTCATTGCCAACTGCAACTTTGCCTTAAGATGATCTACTTAAAAGAAACTTCTTTTTTGGTTGAAAATTTGGCAACCCCTTTGAAATCAGAAGTACTTGAACACCATCTAAAGATTACTTCGAATTATGTATACAAATAAAACTTCAAAATATTCTTTCCTCTGTTCAGCTTGATTTACGTGATTAAGTCTTTCAAAAACAGGAAATTATATATTGAGTATAAAGTGTGATATGCCTATGTTCTTACACAGTAGACAGCCAGATCATATTGGATGCAATGTATTTTGTAAACTTGAAAGTCACCTATCCAGTTGTGGGACATCACAACAGAGACACAAGATAGCAAGTTTGGCTCAAATTGCCTTGAACCTTTCACTGAAGATAAATAAGCAGTGTGCCACAACACACAAAACTGCCCAAAGACTAACTTTTTACTTTTGTACAACAGACACTGGACATTAAGGTAAATACATTGGGTATAACACTCAAGTATTATGAGCTGAGAGACTATCCCACTCAAATACTCATTGATGCCAAAACAAAAGTGGACTCAGTAGACAGATCCACTTCTCTGACACCAGAACAACTGAGGACACTGGACAAGATAAGTTTTTCTTGACCACCACTTTCAATACCACGCTTCCTCCTATGAAACAGATCATCCAGAACCACTGGAGAACGCTTGAGGCCTCACTGCACGCTGAAGCCCTCGTAGTTGATAAGGAAGAGATCTTGAGCTTTAAACCGGCAGATAGTCTACATAATATTCTTGTCAGGTCTAAGATCGGATACAAAACAGAGGTACGTCTAATCCAGCTGTATCTGGCGAAAGACACAGTTACTGTAATGAATGCAATAAAACCAATTACAAATACTGTACTTGTCTTGATACTTAAGGCACAGTGACCAGTATACAAACTGAGAGGGCATATAATGTCCCACAGGGAGGATGCTGTGAGAGTTCTAATCTAGGATACCTTCTTACCTGTGTCACTTGCAACAAACAGTATGTGGGTCAAACCTTGCGCCCCTTGAAAGATAGATTACATGAACACTTTTGTTACATCAGTAACAAGGACATAATACAACCACTGGGCAGACATTTTGCCCATAGTGACCACCATGGGCTCACTCTAAAAGTTCACATTCTAGAGTGCATCATAATCCCCACTCATCTAGAACACACTAGACAGCTGCAACTGGACAGGGAAAGACACTGGATGCACCAGTTGTAGTCCATTGAACCATTCGCTCTCAACAACATGGGAAGATGAGCTCCTTTGCTCAGTCTTACGCTAAAATTTTATGTTTGGAGCAAGTTTTTCCATGATTTCTCAGCTTGGTTGGGCACTTTGCCTAATCCTTTGGTAACCACACACACACCAACTGATGAGTACATTACTGTTGGCAAGGTCATCCAAGTGTACCAGGTACATGTAGAGCTGACATATATAAACAAATACATAGACAAAGAAATGTTAAAGCTGACATCTACATGTATATTTAATATCAATGTTGAATAAGCCAAGTTACCAGTCTGCATGAGTCTTGTGCATTAGTCATCTTTTCAGTTCACATCTTACATGCATAATTGAAAATATGCAGTACGCTGCACACCAAACAGAATTATTCATTAATACCAATCAATAAACACATTAAAAAATAGAACAATAGGGATTCAAATGCAATTTTGATCTGGAGGCTCAATTCTCTTTGCCATTGGTGTCCTAGCTGCCATTACAAAATCATCTCTTTTAACTTAACAGGCCTGGTGACCTAGGAAAAATAGGTCAAGGCCACTGATATTATATAACATACTAGCACTGGACATGGTCTATGTAGCCTATAAATCTGGCATGTCCAATTCAATGACTTTTGAGATAGGGATTTTATATCTTTAAACACATTTAGCTCCTAATTTCCATCAAATTATAGGTGGCACTACTAGTATCATATATGCAACTGAGATTTTGACCTCCTTCACAATCCCACTAAATTTCATGACGATCCACATGTGTCAAACATTAAGGATGCTAGAGCCATCGCAAGATTTCCACATTTTGACCTATATATTACATAATACTGTAAATGGTGCCACCAATATCAACCTAAATTTTTATACACTTGATAAGCCCTGAAAGTTATATGGTGTTATCTTCAAAATTGTGGACTGTATCGCACTCACAGGCAAAAAGTTTATGGATGGATGGACAGACATGAATGATACCATGAACTCTGCGACATTTGGTCAGCACAGCTGAAAAGGCATCAGCAATTTCGTCAGGGTCATCCATCTTCTAAGCTGACCACACCCTAATTAAGGACTGCAACTATATGCTATATTGAAGTCATAACTTAAATTCTGAGTTACAATGCAGAAACAGATTTCACAAAAGTGCCCCACTGACCTTTGAATTTAGGTCAAGGTCAACCATCTTTCAAACTTGACCTAGTTATCAAGCCCTGGTAAAGGACTATAATCCTGTTTAATATGCAGGTCCTATCATAAAATCTTTTCTAGTTATACTGCAGAAACCAAAATTTACTATAGTGCTTCCGTGACCTTGGAAATACAGTCAAGGTCAACCACCTTCATACTTCACCTAGCCTTTATATAGGGGTATATACTGGGGTACTATCAAAGTCCTATCTCAAAAACTTCTTGAGTTATGGTGTGGAAACCAGTCTCTCTGCCAACCGACCTGGTGACCTCGAGAATTTGGTCTGACCAAGCCCTAATTGAGGACTATTGCCATGTGCAATATTGAAGTCATAACCTAGATTCTGAGTTACAATGCAGAAACCAAGTTCACTAAAGTGCCCTTCTGACCTTTGAATTTAAGTCAAGGTCACCAATCTTCAAACTTAACATAGCCCTGGATAAGGACTATAGCCCTATACAATATAAAGGTCTTATCACAAAAACTTTTCTAGTTATCCTGCAGAAACCAAAACTTACTATAGTACCTCCTTGACACTGGAAATAGGGTCAAGGTCAACCACCTTTCTACTTCACCTAGCCCTTATACAGGGATATATACCTGGGTACTATCAAAGTCTCATCTCAAAACTTCTTGAGTTATGGTGCAGAAACCACAGTCTCTTTGCCGACTGACCTGGTGACCTTGGGAATTTGGTCCTCCATCTTCTAAGCTGACCAAGCCCTAATTGAGGACCGTTATCATGTGCAATATTGAAGTCATAACCTAATATCCCAGTTACAAAGCAGAAACCAAGTTCGCTTACATGTAAGTGACCTTGTGACCTTTGAATTTAGGTCAAGGTCACCAATCTTCAAACTTGACCTAAACTTGGATAAGGATTATACAGCTGTGCAATATACAGGTATTATCATAAGCATTTTTCTAGTTATCCTGCAGAAACCAAAACTTACTACAGTACCTTCTTGACCTTGGAAATAGGGTCAATGTCAACCACCTTCACACTTCACTTAGCCCTTGTACTGGAGTACATACCTGGGCAGTATCAAAATCCTACCTCAAAAACTTCTTGAGTTATTGTGCGGAAACCAAAGTCTTTGTACCAACAGACCAACCAAAAGACATAAACAAAGATATATGCCCTGCCTTCTTCCAAGGGGCAGATAAAATAGTTCTCAGTTGAGTGACTTTATGTGTCCAGTGGTACCTCTCTTGGGAGACCACCCTTTGGGGCCTCATAAAAGTGGTCTTTCAAGACAGGTGGTCTCTCATTAGAAGTACAATGACATTGGAAGAATAGGACTTGGGGTTTTACAAATTAAAGGTCTTTCAAGAGAGGGTGGTCTCTCACTGGAGGGGTCTCTCAAAAGAGGTACCACTGTAGTATACTCTTCATCAGCAGACACAAGACCAGCAAGCGCCTACCCATGACTGAGGAGGGATGATGCACACAAGTGAGAGCACAGTTTCTCTTTTGATTTGTCTCTGAGGGTGGTCTTCCATACTCTTGTTTTGTGTTTATTTTTTTCCTTTGCTTTTTTTTTCTTCAGTATTCTCAAAGGGTCACAGGGTTATAAACTTTCAATAAATCATTAATCTATGTTTATAGTCCTCTTTCTACTAGGGTTTCCAGGGGGTCTCTTGTACCTTTTAGTTCAAATTTGGAGGTCATAAGTTAATTTCTGCGCACGATTTACAGTGTATACACATTTGTGTTTAAAGGGAAACACTGAGAGCAGCCTGATTCCAGTTGTGTTTCTTGAACAGTCTTGTCCATGGCAATGATGGTTGTACCCCTTTCCTTCTTCTTCCTTTTTTTTCAGAGCATCAGGTAAAAATTAAACCCTGGTTGAGATAATACATTATGTGCAATGTGCAGTCACTGCCATGAGTATTAGCTTCCGCAAGTCAGAGGATTCCAGCACAAAAGGTATCCACATCCTGGTTTTGTGTCTCCATTCTTTTGGCCCCAGAAGCTTATGCTGACAGCACTGCACACTTCATGAATACATGTATGTAGTATCCCCATGTCAGCAGTGATGCCTCTGCCCACACCACTACCTACAAAGTAATACCAGCCCACCAACACTGGTGCACTAATCAGGTCTTTGCCAACAATAAACATCAGACTGATGATGTCTATGTACATGTACATACGCATGGTCTCTGTATATATAGCATTTTGACCATTAGTTTATACTTACCAGCTGGCTGGTGATGACGTCTTTCACACAATTATTCTCTGGCGTTGCATTTTTAGGCGTTGACTTGATTGTGGCTTTTGGTGTCTCAAAGGAACAAATCTGGGAGCTGTGACCATTGACTACCTCAGAACTGTTAGCGTCTCTTTTTCTGTCTGACCGGAATGGAGTATTATTTTCTGAAACTTTGAACACTCCCGATTCATCACTTGAAGGGGATCCAGTTTGGATCATTGTCCCAGTTTTTTCATTCAGAGCAGCAGATTGCTGCTGGTTGGCATATTTTTTCCTGAATTGTTCCTGTAACAGTCGAGACTTCCTGAGCCTCTGTTCCCTGAGTTGTGCCTCAGTCTGTGTCCCGGTACCACAGCTACTGACCCTCTGGTCTGCAACCGAGTCCACAGTGTTGGTGTAACAGGCGTCCAGAGTCCTGTCTCTTCCTGGTAAGGCTGCATCATTTGTAAGCTTCTTCCTGCTAGTGGAGGACCCTGTACCATTGGCTGATGTCTGCAAACTCAGCCTTGACTTTCCCATTGCAGACATCTCACCAACTACTGAAACATTTGTATTTGTATCGAAAGAAACTATTTCAGTTGACTTTGGTACTTTTCCATTTGTTGAGATTTCTGTCTTATCATCCACATCATCGCTGAAGTCCACAAAATCATCCAACTCAAAATGTCCCACTTCTGTGGAATCTGTTACCATGACACTCTGCATCGGGTTACATTCATTTTTGGGTGGCACTTTGCCGTGGGAATAGCTCTCAATCCCTCTTTGCTTTTCAAGCTTATTCTGACACCTATCATACAAAGATGGTAATTGAGTCACTTCCGTACTGGATACATTTAGACTGTGTTCATCTCTACCCTTCACTTTTTTCGTCTGGATTTTTTCTTCTGGTACTCTGGCCACATAGGTTTCTTTGCATTCAGTCCTGTCTTTAGCTTGGGTCTTAAATTGCTCTTCAGCTGTCCCGACCCCGTGAATGTTTGGTCCCTGTGGCACTGGCTCTTCACTCCTGATGTTGCTCCCTTCTTCCTCGTCACTGGTGGAGTCACTGGCAACTACAAGTCTCCTCCTGCCTGGCTTTGGTTTCCTTTCCCTCCTTGTGGCTGCTTGCTGCCGCTTGAGCTGAGCAATCTGCCTGCCTCGCCGTGTCCTCACTCCAACTGTAAAACTTTCATCATCTAGAAGCCCCTCTGGCTCATTAGTGACTTCTGCAAGTACATGTATCACATAACCTGATTAGTTCATTTCTGAGGGGAACTAGTATCAACGGATCACAGACCATTTTATATTTTAATTGCAAAGCTGTCCTTAAAAAAAGAATGATGGAACAGAGGAAAATACTGCTGTCTTCATTGCATTTTCAGTGAATCTTTTAAAATACTGATGTAAAATTAATGTACAAGGTCTTGGGCTCCCCTGTACTTGTATATTGATTCTTTCCCATTCTTGCATCAATCTCGCAAACTCATATCTTATTTCTCAAAGGCAAAAATCAGTCTCAAGAGAGAGATTTAATATTAATGTGCTTTCAGATCACTGTGCGCTTCAGACCAAAACTGTTCAGATTAGACCTGACCAACTGGCCATATACGTACACATTTACTCACATGATGCAAAACTGTTTTCGAAGTCAGTGAAATAAAAGTTACACAAGCAACCATATGGACTTCAAACATTATCAGTGTCCCCCCCCCCCCCCTACAGGGATGTACATGAATGACACAATCTCAGAAATGTCTTTTCAGAAAAAAATCAAGAGGCCATAAGCCTTGGTTAAGCAATATTACTGAAAATATGAGTCAATATACTGTGGCAAGTAGCCGCAAGAAGGAGACAGAGCGGCTTTAGGTTTGACAGGTTTTGGGCATTTTAGCCCTCATCAGGAACTAAAAATGAGCAACTGTCCATTACTGAAAATATGATGATCTCTTCCCTTGAAATTACTTGATCATGACCCCCCAGTACTGGAAACAGCAATATCCTCAATTTTTCACTTGCAGAATACATTGTCAGCTGATGCCTTTGCTATGTACTCACTAAACAAAATTACTCGACTTGGATGTGGCCTGGGTTACTCATGTTACAAAGCAGTAGCAAAAATTAGATACACCAGTCAGATGTTTTACAGCCAGCCTTGTTGTATCAAGTACTGCATTAAGTTTTTGTTAACTTTAGTGCGAGTGGTACAGTACATATACTGGCTTTGCACAAAAAATAGGTACCAGCAAGGAGCATATATTATAGATATTAATCATAAACTAACAGTATTTACGATGAACAAGTTTGTGTCATAAAACATGTACGAAGTCTGTACCAGGAAACAACCTGACTATACAGATAAATAAAAAATTTATAGTTCCTATGCCTATCACCCATTGACACTAGTACTGTTTGTGACAAGCTTTAAACAGACCAGATCAAGTTTCTGTGGCCAAAACATTGCTCATTCATCATGTTCATTTTACTCGCATGGAACAGTTGTTTCCAGCCAGGTCCATGAATATTTATGCACCACCAATGAAAATGTTACCTTTACCCAAAAACACTCAAGTCGTATGCTGAATACAATAAACATATATTATGCCTTCTCCGTGGGGAAATCTACATCCACTGGGGACACTAGCAAAGAGACATCACGTCTTCTTGACAACGGAGTGTTAGTAAACATAAACACATGCACACCTTAGCAGGTGGACCTGCATTAACCCAACTGACCAGTTCGACAGTTGGCTTACCCAATGTAAAACACAATGGTTTTACGTCACCCCACATACAAATAATGGATAACGTGGACACGTAAAGAATTCAAGGTAAAAAATAATCGAAGCAGTCTTTGGGCAGTCTCCGAAGAGATCGGTCACAATGAAACCGGTCAGACTACTCTTAAGTCTTCACCCAGGCAAAAGCTTCGCAGACAGGCACTTTTCGCCATCTTGGCCCTCACCTAGTCTTCTTATTGTACATATACATGTAGAAGTACTGCAATTGTTTTAGAGATTTCCTTTCAACAATGGGAACTCTCTCAACAGCCTTCCTCAGTGCACTCATGGCACAACATGCCCAAAATGTGGCGAGGAAAGGTTTCGAAAATCACCTCTATCATGCAAGATGTAAACAAAGGAACTGACACCCTTTATAACATTGGGGCCTTGTGGATAATTTGTAATGGGAAATCGTTGCATGCAGACAAATCAATGCTTTGACTGTCAGGATCACTCAAGAACCTTATGTTCTTCTAATTATTTACCCATTTCTTCATCCTCATCTCCATCATTGATGAAGCTGTCCTCCAAGTACTGAGACTCGTCTTCAGGGGGCACCTGTGAGAAGACATCCAGGCAGCCATTGTCACCATACTTTAGTTTGAACCTACCAGGTAGCGTTGGAGTTGGGCTGTGCACGGACCTCATGTACACTGCCCTCATGTCTGAACGACCTAAAACAAAGATTTAAACCTCAATGCACATGGGGCCAAACAGAGGAAAGTCTGAATGGTAAAATGCAGAAAAACTTATTTTACATTTTTATATACTGCACTCTTATGCAATGCAGAATGTTGAAAATACCATGCCTGACATGGATCTCTTATTTTATTTATCTTTTTTGATAGGCCACATAAAATGTGGTTCTGTGGATTATTGAAGAATAGGTGAGGCATGTACATGTAAGCACAATTTAACTCCCTCTCTGTAAACCTTTACTGTGTTAACACATCATACAGACATGTACATGTATCAGTACCGCCTAGATGCATATTACAAGAACCATGGCTTCCTTCCCAAATATAAAAACATTATGACTGTATCCCTTGACCTGGGACTTTTTTGCTTTTTAAACATAAAATGGGTTTGGCGTTTTCTCACACACACATAATCATAAGCATGTTGTACCTGCACACCTGACTTTACCTGTCAAATGAATGGAATTTGTTAACACCATGAAAGGGACACTGTGCAAAGAAAATCAAAGCCATGAATTGACACTACACCAGGACGTGATTTCAAGAATATTCCACCAGTCTATGATTATATGGATTAAATTTTATGTACAGGTAGTTGCATAGTCTTTTCAAAATAGTTAACAAAATTAGCTATTTATTTCTAACTGATTTTTGTAGAGCAAAGAATAGTAAATTTAGTTAGCTGCTGATTTGTTTAATGTTTTATATGTCCACTAGAGGGCACTTGTTATTTGCACAGTCATGTACATGTACATGTACATACCATGCTTTGTATGTGTCCTCACAGAGGACTCGGAGTACACATGCAATTCAGTTTCTCTCTTTCAATATACATATAGCTTGACACAAACACCAAATTGTGTCAAGAATGTCAGCATGCTTGATGCATTCTTAGCCTCGAACTTAGTATCATAGTGACAAATGAAAGAAAGTATGAGACAAGCACTGCATTGCCCGATACAGACATTGCCTTGCCCTATACAGGTATAACATTGCCTTTGATAGTCATTGCATTACCTGATACAAAGATTGATCCTGGCTCAATACAAGCACAGAATTACCTGATATTATTTTAATACAAGCATTGCATTGCTTGATACAAGCACTGTTAAGCATGATATAACATGACCCTGGGGCTGGGACAGGTGGGTGGCATCACCAATAAAGCTTACAAAGCATAGAATTTTTAAAATGTCATGCCTGACGTGGCTTTCTTTAAATTTATTTAAAAGGTCAGGCAAAGGTGACTCTGTGGATTATTTGAATCAAGACTGGGTGGAGGCATACATATGAGTATAATATGATAATTTTTCCAAGCCTGTACCGTGTTTCCACATTATTTAGACATGTGCAAGTGGTGACTATCCTTATTACAAGGCCATGACCTCCTTCCCAACACAAACATATACTTGTGAAGTCTTTTGGCCTGGGACTTTTTCTGTTTTGTCAATATAATATTGGTTTGACATTTTTGGAAGCACATGAACACATATGTGTGTGTGCACACTGTTACATGCATGTGATTTCATATTCGAGAGGAATGTAACTTGCTGTCATTTCATTTAACACAATAGATGTACATGCAACTCAAATTACATGTGCAAACAATGTGCCTGGGTCATTTTGCAAACAGTCTAAAACAGCATCTCATTTCACAGTGCATCCAATGCAAGACAAGGATGATTACACAAGACCAATTTCAGTAATGTCAAGACATATGCACAAAGCTGTACCCCATGAAAAGGACGCCCTGTGAAAATCAAAACTAGAAATTGACACTACACCTGGACTTGATCTTAGGTGAAGAATTCACATTATATTGTTCCACCAGTCACCTTATGGAATTTTTTTTCGCATGATAATGTATTAGAATTGTAGTTAATTTAGTTACCTTTTTATTTCTAGTGGATTTATAATGCAGTGCATAATCCTTGTAGACCAGTGACTTTAGTTTGCCATTTATTTCTATATCATGTTATGAATGCCCACTAGAGGGCATTTTGTACACTGTACTTTACACATATCATGCTTTGAAAATGGCCCCACAGAGGGCTCTGAATACAATTCAATTTCTCTTTTCAATCGATGCTTGACACAAACAACAAATTGTGTTATCCATGTTGTGGTGCCTGAAGCATTCTTAGATCTGTTTGAACTTAGCATTGAAGTGACAGATAAATGCAATGCATTAGACAAGCAATGCACTGCCTGATACAAGCACAGCAGTTACTGTATCAAATACAAGATCTGCATTGTCTGATACAAGCATTTCATTGTCTGACACAAAGATTTTATTGCCTTACACTGGCACTGCATTGCCTGATTCAAGCATTGCAGTTCCTTGTGCCAGCTCTGCATTTCCTGATACATGTACATTCATTGCAGTTTCAAATAACAGTACTGATATGAGTGTATCGCCTTACATTAGCATTGCATTGCTTGACACCAGCACTGCATTGCCCGCATAAGCATAGCAGTACCAATTACATGCATTGCAGTGCTGGATACAGGCATTGTTGTGCATGACATAACACTTGTGCCCACCATGACCCTGAGGTTGTGATAGCTGGGTGTTGTCATCAATGAAGCTTTGATCCATGTCATCCAGGTCACTCTCGGACTCATCTGATGACAACTTGTCCTCTTCTTCTGAGAGCTCCGCTTCCTCTTCTATGAAGGCACAACCTTTTGACCTCTGAAAATGAACAATCAGAACAAAACACCTCAAAGGCCTATATCCTTGACAACATTGTACAC
Source organism: Hermodice carunculata (assembly GCA_964020975.1). Taxonomy (NCBI): domain Eukaryota; kingdom Metazoa; phylum Annelida; class Polychaeta; order Eunicida; family Amphinomidae; genus Hermodice; species Hermodice carunculata. The sequence goes on along the minus strand of CAXHWN010002656.1, from coordinate 18,637 downwards.
TTCAGGATTGCTTGACTCATGGTTGACCACACAATCATACACGTATTCCCCTGATCACATCATGTGGGCAGACAAGATAATAGGCAAGGGCAAGAATTAAAGGTTCAAGAATGACGTAAAAGAGCGCACTGCAGTCAGTGGAGGGCCAGGGTTGTGTATTCCCATTACTTTACATTGTAATTTGCAACTTAATAACTTGAAACTACTGCACATAGAAACAATAAATTTCAGACAGTAAATCTAAATGCACAGCTTAATACCTCACAAAAATCATATATCTACAGCCACAAAAGTGACTAGTTTATTTAAGGTTGCTTTAACATACAAACTTATGGGAATACACAGCTCTAGCCTTCCAAACGTTTGTGTATTCAGTTGTGTATTGGGGCAAATATACACCTTAGAGCTAATTCTGACCTTTCCTAGTTCTCCGTAAACACTCACATACTAGCTTGCTCCTATACGATCAATTCCGTTTCAAATTGAATCTTTAAAACCATGCATTCATGTAGGCTAGCATACTTAAGTACTGTTGTTTACTGTTTACATCACAATGACTCCTACCTTTTTAGCTTTCCTGGACCCCCTCACAGAGCTGTGCCCTTCTCTTTCTGCCTTTTGTCTTTTTCCAGCGTGCGTATACTCTATGGACGTAGGTTTTTTGGCATCTGGAATAACAAAGTGCGCTTCATAAAGTTGTTAAAACCTGCCACAGCTTACATACCCTGTGTCTCCCCTGCCACTTGCCAACTTACCAAAGATGGCTATTGACATTTGGTGGGTTTCCAACAATGGCTAATGGAGTAAAGGCAACTTGCAATTGAGTTAAGTGAATAAATTTGCCTACCAAAGCAGGACTTCCAACGAAACTCCAGACACAACTTGCAACTAATAGTAGATACTTATTCTAAACAACTGCATGTATCTGTGGTGAAATGCCCATGTCAACTGTAAAAACATATCAAACTTTTGACTGGTCTGTCATATTTGTGGACATACCCTCCATCTCATGGATGCTGACATCAGGTATGAGCAACACATGATCACAGATCCCTGTAAACAGGTATTAACCACCACACATCATGTCCTCTCATTTTGTCACCAGGTATGATGTAGCACACAGTCGAGCCCACAAGTCTTTGCAAGTACCTATCACATGATATATATCCCAACAGCTTCAGGATTAGCTGTACATGGAGGCAGAACCAAGTTCACATACATACATGTATGTGTAGCAAACATATCCAGATCTAAGCAGGTGAACCAGTGCTGTTTTAAAACATAAAACAAGACGTGTGTAAAACACGTGCCCCATGCCCCCCTTCATCTGTGGATGGCCAGCAGATGCTCTTAAAAGTCAGCAAGAGTTGTCAAGTTCCTGTGTGCACACCGGCTACTGGGTCTCTATGTGTCATCATGACCTTGACATTTGACCTGAAGAACCCAAAACCAATAAGGGTCATCAACTGGCCTCATGCATACATCCTACTCTTGCTAAACTTTCAGAAATGTGGTACGGGTTCACAGATGCATAGCTGTGGTAGTACATATAGTTGTCATGGTAAAACTTGGACTGAAAAGCTATAATTTGAATCCCATTGGTGTACTACAGTGTACTTTAATATATAATGCCAATGATGGGTAATTGCTGAGGTCAGTATGTGCCAAATAAAAGCCTTGGAGGTCAGTGTAACCTGTGCCACACAAAAGACTTAAAACTGGGTTTTGTGCTTCGTAGCTTCTATGACTTTTGAGCAAATGAGCTCATTTGATATTGTCACCAGAAGGTCCAACCGAAGTGGAAAAAATATACAAGCATACTAAAAGTCCTAAAATGTTACCTTGGAAGTCATCCTCGTCTTCATCCCGTTCACTGGTAGTCCAGGTCATCATAGCGTATTTGTGTCTAGGCCTCACAGGGGAGTCAATGCCTTCATCACTAGATATGATCACCTAGAGACAAGAGCATCAGCTCTATACAGTCACCGACACACACCAGTATCAATTATTATACACATACTTTGTATGTTAAAATTTTATGTTTGAGTGATGCATTGCTTTCACAAACATCTGGGCTTGTACTAGTGCATTCTATATGCACTTGTACCTGACGGCCCTGGTCTCTGTGGCTTTCCTAAACACTTTGCACCTGACCAAACTCACCTATCAAAATGTTCAAAAATTCTCAAACTTGCACTAGTTTGAGCCCTTAAAGAAAAAAAGAAAAAAAAATTGTAATCGTAAACAATGCCTCCCTATTAATTTCAAGAGCTTTTAAAACCAAATTTAACATGACAGCAACATTTAGAGATCAGTATCTGCTATTTTAATAATTCAAAAAATTGCCGTAAAGAGTACCACTGCAAATTATGTGTAAGTTTATCTTTCTACATCAAGTTTAGAAAATCAAATTGTAGCAACAGGTGCATAATGACATTTGCTCTCCAGTATGCCTTACTGGACCTTTGTATATACAGTGAAACCTGTCCCAGTGAACACTTCTGATTACTGAACACCTCCAATTAGTGAACACTTTTTTTTTGGTTCCGTATTTTCCTATTGTACTTAATATGAAGTGTTCAAATTGTACACTGATTTAACCTGTCGTTAGTGAACAACGCAAATCTGTGAACAGTGAATGCTTTTTTGGGTCCCAAACATCAAATTTACCTGAGATTAATGAACACCCTGACCGACCAAAAAAAGAGAAAGTGAATTTTTCAAATGTGTATTGGATGCTAATTGGGTAAAATAGGATCATTATCTCCAAAACTTGTCAAACCAGCAACCATGCTGTGTATTATCTCATGTAATTGAGACAAGGAGGTATCAACCAAGGGTATGTACACTGCTGTGAAGAAGCTGTCTGTACAAGATCAAGCAGGATGTTCACTTTGAGTAGAATTGTACAAGGTCCCACTCACACTAATCTCTATTGCATCACATACACAGAGCACTGTATAAACTTCAAATATTTTTTGTTAAGGCTGCTCAGCTACATGTAATGGTTTAAAATGCATTTAGATCATTGACACTGCTGCCAGCTTACAATGTGTCACATACAATTTTAACAACTTTAGTGTGAACACGAATGAAAAAGCCATGCTCATTTGGGGTGCTAATAGAGCAGTAATCCCTATTGTTTTCAGGCAGAATATGATTCAATAACAAAAGGCACTATGACCCAATGCATATGCATAAACTTCATCTACACAAAGTAACATTTCTCATATTGGTCTTACTATACCTGTGTGCCAACACACAAGATGGTGCTTGCATGTGCAACTTACTTCAGGACAATGAGTCTGAGTCTCAAGCACAGAAAGAATGTATCTCTGGCAGATAAATATACCATAGTAAAAATGCTGAAAATGGCTTGAGCCAAGGAAAGCTGGCAGAAAAGTATCGGGTCTCAGTGGGATCTGTAAACACTACTCCCAGAGGAAGAGAGACATCATTGATGCTAATGAGGACAATAAGGATCCTAGGGCTAAATGGTTCTCATACACTGGATAGTACGACGAACTGAAACAGTCTATGAAAAAGTGCAGGGACTTAGAAAGCCAAATGAACAAATGTGATAAGAAAAAAAGTTGGTGCCAGGCAAACACGCATCACTGAATTATCCAAGTAGCGGTGTGCATTACCTGAGACTAGGATTCCTGTCTCTGACAAAACTGATCATATCATGATAATAACTGAACATTTCAATTTCTTCGGCTGACTTATTAAACATAGCAATGAGACTGAACTTAGAATGCACATGTGCCTGTGCATCATTTTAATTAAGATTTTAAAACAGTATACAGTGCAGGTGTACATGTTATTGAAAATGTTTCACTATTTTTGGTGAAGACAAGACTTTGAAATTTTGGAGAAGTGATTAATCACTGAAAAGTTGTGGTTAAAGACAATCTTGTGTAGTTTAGATTCACATAATTCTTTCCCCATGATTAGATTTGACTTTTTTTGAAAATGTGAACAGGGCTTGATATACAGGCATTTACTTCAGTACTTAACTGCAGGTAAATGCAACTGAATAAACAAGTATTATCAATGTATATTTACATGTGTACTTCATGTCATATTCATCAATAAGCCAACCCTGACATTAGCGATGAACACCTCCGAATTGTGGACACTTTTTCCCTGTCCCAAAAGCATTCACTAAAGTCAGGTTCCACTGTATGTAGTATGCTGAATCCTTGATACCACAAGTGTGACATAGAAAAGTACTGCATCTACCAATTCACATTACTACCATAACAGAAAGTCAAGGCTCATGAATAGTACAGTGTATGCCCAACAATATTTTCTCCATGGATATATATAAATATGGTATGTACACATGTACGCCTTGAAATGCTCTTTAGTGAACTCATTGGGTTCTGTAAGACACTGACAGAGAGCATTACGACTCACCTTCCTGGTCTGTGTTAACCTGTGTTTGTTGGTCTGCAACATTGGCCTCACTGGTGTTTTGAACTCTACTGCAGTCCTCCCACCTGTGATATCATGGTGTAGGATTAGATGATATTGACGTCAGAACTGCACTTTATGCTTTACAGCTCTAAAATTGATCTACACAGTACATACACCTACACAGGAGCAACGTGATGTACATCTACACGTATTGCCTGTGAGCTAAGGAACATACAACTGCCAGGTTCAAGGTCACTTGGTTTAGATGGGTTCTCAGTAGAGGGCTCTGTAATGTAGGATGAAGTACTAGGTCTGTACATTCCCATTACTTTCTATTGTAATTTGCACTTAAATAATTTGAAAACCCCTGCATTTAGAAACCCCATTTTTCTTTATAGTAAAATCTTGTGTACAGTTGAAATAATAATGTACATGTAAATGTTTCCAGGCTGCAAAATTAACCAAAATAATTGAACGCGATTATAACACTGAATCCGATGAGACTGGGAGAGGTAAAAAAATAGGCAATTTCATGTGTATTCAGGCGAATACACAACCCAATGAAACAAAATATGTGTGGGCTAGAGCTGTGCACTCTCATTAAATTGAACATGAAAGAAGTATACCATTGGGACTTCCCACTGACTATCGGCAATGCCCCTCACATCAAGAAGCAGGACGTAACAGTACATGTAAATTACACAGGGCTGACCATCATGTCATTAGACGGGTGGAAAAACTGCCCAGGCCAGTTAGCTTATTGACCTGTGTGTGTACCTCACTGAAATATGTTAACATTAATTGTTGACACTATACTACACACAACTGTATATTAAGCAGAAAGCATAACTGTTACGTCTAGTCCCTGATGAGCCACTCAAACAGCAAAACCAGTCAGATGAATTATCCTTTTTTTTTTTGCTAATTTTGCTGCTGGGCCTTTGCTTTATATTCTCATATGTAAAAGTAACAACCTTCCATAAACAAGTTACTTTTGAGGTTTATGACATAAAATTTGTTACTTATCTAGCTTTATTAGGAGATTCATGCTGCCTAAAAAGAATACAACTTTGCATGGGCTGCAGGGAATATTTAAACTTAAAAATGCACATGAATATATGGGGAAAAGGGGTCAATATCCTTACCACTGTGTCTAGATGGCTGTACGATGGGGGACTCTGGGGACATCAGCACTGCTGTTCTCTTCTTCCTGCCCATCTGGATAAAGCTGTCATCCCCACTGGAGTCACAGGGTGGACTGCTACCATTCTCTTGTTTGGGGCTCTCTGCTGTGTCACAGCATCAAGAATACAGATTTATTTGAATGGATGGTGTTTGTGCATGGGAGATCACTTCTTGTTTAATGTGCTGAAGCCTGATTATAAACAGTGAAGGCTTTGACCAGTCTTAAGGGTTGAGCATGATCAACAATATCCATGTATCCGACAACATGACATCGTGCTTACCAAACTGTTCCCTTTTTGCATGTTTAGGGGGACTCTTGCCTCCAAAGCAGACCCAAGCTGCATATTTTGTCTACTTTGCTGGGTAGTGCCATGGAACTTGGTCTGCTTTGCTGGCAATGGGGACTCATTTCATACTTTTAAGCACAAAGCATAGGGAACTTATAGTCTTTCTTAAGACCCTTTCTTAGTTAATTCGTTATAAAACAAAATTGCTGATGAATATAATGAAGTTCCAGTCGCATTGGTTCAGCGGCGCTGCAGTGCCAGTCGAAAAACACAACGGCCAGGCAACAGCCACCCAAAACATGCAGGTACACTTTGATGACACCTGTTGCAGGTCTACGCCCAGGCAACTGTGTCAAACAACCATTAACTGCGCTGGCAGCTGTGGTACAGAAGTCTGGGCGACACATTCAACAGCAGAACAAAGTCAAAATTCATGTTGCATTATACCTTTATGAACTCAGTTGGGCAACAGGCGATCAGGGAATGCATGGGTACTCTTTGATGACACGGGTTGCAGCATGATACGGCAATGGCCAAGCAAGGTAGGCCTACTGTCAGAACAGTGCTGTGAACAGTAGCACAGAAGCGTTGGCAATATGCAAACGAGGAACAAATTAAGTTGCCCAGTAGGCCCATAATAAGACACTTGTCCATTGGCATTGGAATTGGAATAGCTTCTGCTAAGAAGATCATAGAAGATGCAAGTAAACTTTATGCGTTAGGGTATATAGACAGTAAATATGAAAAGAATATAATCATCTATTTTACACTATTGTATTCTACATGCAGCATGATGCAAAGGATCTTTCATGTAGTCCCAGTGGATAAGCTTGCAAATTCACTGTCCTTGCTTACTTTTGGCTGTATGATGTAACACGAATTTCGACTATGTTCCTCTGTTCGATGTCGCCCAGACTTCTGTACCACAGCTGCCGGCACAGTTCATAGTCTTCCAACACTGTTGCCCGGCCATAGACCTGCTGCAACAGGTGTCATCAACGTGTACCTGCATGTTTTGGGTGGCTGTTGCCTGGCTGGTGTCTTTTTCAACTGGCACTGCAGCACGGCTGAACAGATGCGACCGGAACTTGAGAAAATTAAAAGACCCTTTCTTCACCCCTCTCCAGGACCGCTTCACGGCCTGGCTTGTTCTAGCTCGACCCTATGACTGGCCCCTCATTTATTTATGATATTCATCAGCAATTTTGTTTCATAATGAATAAACTAAGAAAGGGTCTTAAGAAAGACTAAGGGAACCTTACTGGGGCGCTTGGTACATAATATTCAGCGGGAATTTCAAATAAGGCAACCCTCAATTTGAGACTTACAAAGTGGACAAAAATAAACAATAAATTTTCAGACTGGTTTCTGAGATGTCAGGCTCTTGTCTGGTAGTTTCATCTATCCTTTGTAACTTACAAAGTGGAGTAGACATTTCAAAGGTTGTGACACTTATAAATGAAGTCAATCATGATGCCTGAATGTACAGTGTATATCAAGGTACACTGCACAATAGAACAGTAAGTACTCAATCCCAGCTACCATAATTACCATTTTCTGAAGTCTGTCCGCCAACGACACTGTTAGAAGCATGTTGCACATTCTGGGCATCCCATGAAGACTCTGCAGCATCATTGTCCTTGACAGACACATCTGTAGTGCAGGATTTCTGTGGGGTGACAATGGCCACGGGAGGTGATCCTGGTCTGAAGGACGTATTTCCAGTTCCCTTCACATTAATATTCACTAGATGACCAGGCAAAATGGAGGATTTTTTGGGAATAGACAAGTTTGGTTTGGTAATAGCACTTGTGGAACTTATCTGCTGATCTTGTATGACAGGCCTGGAAATCAAAGATGGTGACCTGCCTCCAGCATCAGACTCTGAATTAGAATTGTCTGGGACACTGGTTGGAAGTTTCTCGCTTGAACCACAACTAATGGCTGTGTGATCTTGCCCTGTGGCATCTGCTGGGTTAGCAATCCCTAAATTGCAAAATGTCTGACTTGAACCCACTTTCTGGGATACTGGTCTTGCATGCACTGGACTAGGAGGTACGATCTCCTCATCAAAATCTTCAAGGTCAAGATCAAATCCAAGGTCAAATTGTGGCTCCTTCATATTGTCACCACTAATGTTAAGATCTGTGCTGTTTTTATTACAGTCAGTTTTAATACGATCTCCTTGACCATTACCCAACAGGTTGTTTGAATCACAGTCATACTCATTATTTAACAATAGGACACTTTTTTGTTTTTCTGCTTTGCTTGTGCTTTCATTATGGCCCCCTTTATATCTTTTATTACCAGGAATTGTGCATACTTGTGCAGAACTTCTGGCATCAAAAATCTTGATCTTTCTTTTTGTTGGAAAATCAGCATCTTGCTTCATTTCATCAGCAGAAAATAGCTCTTCTTCACTGGTCCTGGTGGTGGTATGGGGATTCCTGGTGGGAGGGGCAGCGGGACTTTCTGCAAAACTCTGGTGCACACAGGCCAGAGCCTGAGTGAAGGTTATCTGACTAGTTTCCAGTGGCTGAGTTTTAGGTCGGCCATGAGAAGGAACAGGGGTCTGCATTGCAGCAAATAAAGAGTCATTCATATCATCCTGGAAAAAAGATTGATGACCTTCAGATGAAACAGACTCATGACCATCACCTATGCCCCTCTTTATTACTGGAGTACTAGAATTCCTGTGTATAATGTGGCCAAGATCAAATTTGGGAGAATCAAAAGCAGCGACACTTTGTACCTGTAAAACACATTTGTCTGTCCTTTCTTTAACATTAGTTTCTTTTAACATCTCAAAGGCACTCTTGAACTCCATGCTAGCATTTGCTACAGAGGCTGAATCACTGTAACCCATTGCTCCCAGTCCATCATTGGGCCCAGCTCCTTCGCCCAGTTTGGGGCTTGTAATGTTGTGCTTTACAACCTCACCCACAAAGCAATGCTCAGATACATCACCATCCTTTTTCTGTCCATAACTTGAGAATGGAGTCTGCAGGAGGCCCATGTCAATATCAAGTGGTGAAAACCCATCATCTATGTCCATGCTTTTATCCATTCCCTGATTTGCACACTTTTTTTCAATTGGTATATGACTGGACTTTAATTCATTTTCTGTATGATACTTTATACTGCAGGACAGTCTTTGTACATGATCAAGTTGTGGAATTTGTTGCTTGAATAAAGGCTTCTTTTTCACTTGTCGAGGTTCCTCATTACAGTCTGCATTTGAAGTCTTCTGTGCTGAAGTTTTCTCTGTGACACTAATTCCAGCATTTACTTCCTCCATATTATCTCTCACAGAACCCAACATTGTGCTTTCATTCTCTTTATCTTCTGAGTGCATAAAACTGTTTTTACTAGCTGCTTCCTTCTCCGCAGACCCTGAGTACACTTGTACATTGTGAATAGGCACAGATACTTTAGGTTTGGAACCAACATGCTCATAAGTACAAGGTCCTTCAAGATTTACACTTCTTTTGCATTCTAGCCCACTTACAGACAAGTCAGAGTGTCTTTCCTTTTCCCACCGATCCACAAGGTCAAGCAAGTCTACTGGTGACAAACGACCTTTCTTATCCAGTTCCTCCATAGCTGCATGGAGTTCCTCTATGGGTGGTGGAGTCTTCACGGGCAAACATCCAGGGCTGCCACACTCACCCTGTGGAACTCCCTCCTCACTTGGCTTGCAAGTGACAAAACATTTCTGCGGTGTGAATAGTGGAAACATTTGTGACAACATTGTCTCCTGCAGACTGACCATTTCAACATTTCCTTCAGAGCCGGAAACTTGTTCTTGATTTTCAATCAATTCGGTTTCTGGAATTGAAACAGTGTTGTCTTTTTTAGAGGATAGATGGAAACTTTCCTTTTCTTTTTTCCATTTTACACCTAACAGCTCTGGGCTTTCAGCTGTAATTTCTTGTACATCAATCTCCATTTTAGAAGAGTTTGGCTGCACAAAATCATCAACATCATCCAACAGTTCTATCACAGACTCTGACATATCAGAGCTACGATTGTGTTTCCTTTTTCCTTTCTGTCTATGTTTTTTCTTTTTTGTAACTTTTGTTTTTTGTGAAAGCATGTCTTTTATACTTCTACTTTTACATGACTTAGCTGCTTGGCATTTCTTCTTTGTATTTATTATTCTGGTGCTTTTGTCCAATGCTTCAACAGATCTGTCACAAGTCTTGGTGAGATCACTCTCTTTACCAGTTAATTTCTCACTCTTTTTATTCAAGTTCCCATCATGAATCTCAAGCATTTCAATGTCACTGCTTGCAGACTGGCATTTTGTATGCTTATCTCCAGCAACATCAAAAGCCGGGAGTTCATCATCACTGTTAGGGGTCCTCTCTGGAGAACTAAATTCTGGTAACTGCTCACTTCGACGAGGCTTCTTGGCGTCATGTCTGTCTGAGCCACCACCCTCTTGCCCAGTAGTTTTCTTTCTGCCTGGTCCACTGTGGTTGTTCTCCAACGATGGCGTACAGAATGCCAGGATACTCTTGTTAAGGCTGCTGTTCTTCTTTGGTCGGATGATGTCATCTTCATCCAGATATGCCTGCATCTCCAATCCATAGCTGTCCTCATCCCCCTGTATGGCAGCTGCAACACAAAAGTACATCTTTTTTACATGCAATTCATTCCAAATCATTAAAAACTGGGACTCAAGCCCTAAAACAACTTTATGTTTTCATATATAGTTTAGGCGTGCTCAGACGGTCCAGTGCTTTTCATCAGTTATAATCTTATGCATACACTGTACGCATGCACAAAATCTTTCTGTTGAGAACAAATGCATTGAAATCAAGGCTGCAGCCACAGGTGCAGTGTTTGTTTTTGTGTTATGTCTGTATGAACTTGCACACCTATACATACACCCATCACAGCTTGTATTGCTGGTGATATTTCCCGATAAAAACCTGTAAACCAGCTGTCTGCACAGGTAAGTATCCTGGGGTGCCTTCTATATTAACCTTTCTAACTTTTTAATATTACTGGACTTTTTCCACTGGTCTTATTTTTTCTTATTTTGCAGAGAGTGAAAACTGGGAAAAGGAAAATCAGGCAAACAAGTGATTTAACATTCTGCTTTTAATAAAAAGTGACATTCACAATGTACATTATAGTAAATTTAAAGCTCCAGCGAAATGCCTAAAATATAGACACCACAATTTACATGATTTATGCACTTATAAAAGAAAGTTACCATTACATCCAAATAAGTGGTACTGGTATGGGTACCAAAGTAGCTCCATCTTTTGCCAATCTTTTCGTGGCAGAGCTGGGGGAAAGTCGACTGTTGAAATATCCAATATCACCCCTATTTTGGAAGCGTTTTATTGATGATATCTGACATATCCAGCACAAGAGCTAACAAATTTTGTCAGTCATTTAAACATTAGCCATCCAACTATCAAGTTCGTCTACAACTACTCCAAAACAGACATCAATTTTCTAGACACAACTGTGAAAATTGACTCTGAACATAGAGCTTGTACAACACACTGTATGAAGCCCATGGATGCACATACCTGTTTACATTATGGGTCACCTCATCCCAGACATTCCAAAACCGGGGGAGCATAGAGTTGGTTACTGCGAGTTAAGAGAATTTGCAGTAAGACTGAAGACTTTGAGGAGACCTCAAAGAAAATCCTATACTACTATGAGAACAGGGATTACCCATCTCAAGTCTGAGCGGAGTCCAAAGCCAAAGTGGATTTAATATCATTCATTGAGCAACCCTTTTGGCACTGAGTCAAACAGAGGAAAAAAGTGATGAAACATTTTTCTAATTACAACTTATAATCCAACTTTTTCCTTCAATCAGAGATATCATACAGCAGCATTGGAGAACTTTAGAAGCTTCATGAAGTGCTGAAGTGTTGACCAACAAAAAAGTGATCATCGGTTTCAAGTGCCCAGAAACCTACGTGACACACTGATTTGCTCCAGAATTGGTCATCATGACACTGGTGTCACTGACCCTGCCATTTCAGGTAGGAAACACAGGAATGAATGCAATTGCAAATATTGCACTCGCCTGAGCACATCAGGACGAGTAACTAGCACAGAAACCAAAAGGACACATGCTGTCACAAAAGGAGGTTGTTGCGAAAGTTCCAACTTAATTTACCTCCTGACATGCAAAGTCTGCCTGAAGCAGGATGTCAGACAAACACAACATCCACTCAAAGACAGGCTCAGAGAACACTATTGTTTCATTAATAACAAAGTGACCACCCAACCACTGGGTAGATATTTTACCCAAGAGGGTCACGATGAACTTGATATTGAAGTTCGCAAACTAGAATACATCCCATCTGGACCAAGATTAGCATGCACCAGAGAGTTTTGACTAACTCGAAAGAAACACTGGATGCACCAATTCAATTGCACTTCATTGAGCCTCTTGGCCTCAATATCATGGGTTGATGAGCTTTCTTGCTTTGTCTAATGCTAAATTTTTACTGTCCTAGCTCACCTCCCCATGCTATTTTCCACTCAATATTAACATGGAAAGTGTTAAAGCATGAAAATGATACAAATATGTTTAAATGAAATTTAGGGTAATTCTGCTGCACAGTTGACATACTGAATTACGATTTTCAAACAATAACCTGATCAAATAATCTTAAATGTGCTGTGATGTCTCCAGGCCATACATAGGTGAGCAAACATGCCAGTGTATGTGATGATGCCAGCTTGTAAAGTTGCATGTTGTTTTTTTTAATATGTGGGCTACAACTGGTAAAAGTAGATTGAAAGCATAAAATGTTAATTCACACCCCCCCCCCTTTTATTTTTTTTACAGAACAAAGTGCTTTGCATAACCCCAGATCAAAATTGAAAACCTGGTCTGTCCATCTAAGCATTTTATTGTTCCTTTGAAATAATTTTTGTGACAATTCAATCAATCTTATTTTCTGTGAAGAAGGAAAACATACTTTCCACCAGGTAGGCTCCAACTGGTAAAAAATAGACTGAAAACATTAAAATATCAGCCACTCAACAAAAGTATTAGTCAATTGTTATGATGCATCAATGTTAGGGACAAAACAGAGTTGTATGTAAGTATGTCAGACACAGCATGGAGATGACCAGCTGCCAGTTCTGTCCATTGATCCATTGACAATCTGTGGTTTTCTTTTCATGAGCATTGCTCTTCAGACAGTTTCTTTCGTTGGCATCAGTTGATAGTGCTACCAGGAACCAGCTGCAGGCATTTGTTTCTTCATAAGGTAGGAACAGAAACACCTCATTAACAACCGTGATTTTGGTAATTGACTTCAAAAGCCTCATAAAAGATTTTGAATATTGATTTTAAAAAACCTAATTCAAAAACTCTCATTTTGGTACATTAATTTCTTTATAAGTTGAACAGCAAGCTACATCTGTACGGCTTATGGCGTAATGATTGATGACTAGTTTTTGGTGTTGATCGAGAACTGTAATACCAGTCATCATGCTTGGCGGTCATACTATTTTGTTCAGTCATTTTCATTTACACATCCTATAAAAATGCTTCATCAGAGATGGGTCATTTGCATTTTCTACCTACATATTTTAACTCAAGGACACAGGTCTCCAAGTGTACATGGATTTACATGAAAAGTGAAATGATTGCTTGGTCATGGACTGATAGTTGATTGCAGGACACATAAGCTTGATGCAATATTCGTCACAAATTTTGGTAAAATGTCAGGTCGACAGTTGACAGTTGCACCCCCCCCCTTCCCCACACACACACACCTATCAAATGCCTCACTGTTATCAATATGAGAAATTAAAGCCGTGCATTCTGGTTGGTTGGTTGGTTGGTTGGTTGGTTAAAATGTACCCAAGATCACATGTTTGTAATCGTGAATAATTACTAGACTGACACCAGGCTGTACAATTTGCATGTCCACTAGGCTGGAACAAGTCAGTTTCCAATCAGGGTAAGTTAAAATATCAAAGCACTTCCCCTGGGGTCAGCCAGAATTTTTTGTTTCCTACATAAGATCTGTATAGATCGACAAGCATGTTTGAATGGAGGGCTAGTGGAATGCTAAACCTACTGGCCCCGAGGACTACAGCAGATACATGTACAGTGATCCCTCCTTTGAAAGACCACTCCATTGGGAGACCACCCTCCTTTGAAAGACCACAATTAGTAGATCTTTCTTCAGTACTTTTTATGTTATTTATACCTCCTCTGAGAGACCACCTGCTTTAGTGACCACCTTTTGGGTGGCACTAGGGGTGGTCTCTCAAAGGAGGGACTACTGTAGACACAATTATTTTCCGTTCTACTAAAAAAGAAGGAATTCTGTTTCATCAGCAATTTTCAAATTCTGTTTCACTGCTACATATTTATATATAATTCACTGAAGAAACAATACCATATTCCATTTCACGGGTGAAAAAAATTCACAATTCCACTTTCGTTTCGGAAAAAACAGAAAATCGTTGGCCCTATACAAGTGAAAGAATTGCAGAGCCCTGCTGGTACCCTTCATGCAAAACATATATACTTAAAAGGAACATGCTGTATACATTCTAGCTCATACTGAGATGGGGACCACTTCAGTTTGTCAGCACTGTGGCACCCAATGAGTGTCGCTTTTTTTTTTTCTTTTTGAGTATGATCAAGATTGATCCACACTGGAAACTGGAAACGCTTTTCTGAATAAAATTAACAGGGTAGGACTCATCAAACATTCAAGGGCAACAGTACAATGTGATGTACAGTGCTCACACTGTGTGGTATTGCTACAAAATATGTATAGGTTTAAGGGGCATGGTCTTTACGTTAGATTTTTTTTTTTCTCTATGAAGGTACATGAAAGCAAGAATGGATACTAGCATTTAAAAATGTATTTACATATATTGCACCTGCAAATGACAGTGTTTCATGAACAGGACAACGCAACAATTCTCTAGTGTCCTTGTACTGTAGGACCACCTCCTTGGGATCATCAGTTGGTGGTCTGTCAGAGGAAGTACAGTGTATAAACAGTATAGAAATTGGTAGTCAAGGCATTCTGAAAAGATGGTCTTTCAGGCCAGTTGGTTTCTAATTAGAGTGGACTTACATGACAGGAACCACTGACCAGGCAAAAGTAAATTACATTGATTTCACTCAAGATAATATTTCTGGGAGAAGCTACACTCTGGTTAGTTGTCAGCCAACACCCACTTGAACTGTTCTCCAAGTTGTAGTCTCAAGTCTTTGGTGAGACATAATAGTAGTTTACTGATTTGTTTCTGTCCTTGTCAATTTGTTACAGCCCCTCATTTTCCAGAAAACAGTGTAGGCCTACTTGAGATGACTGGGGAGTGAACAGCTTTGTACTTTCCCATGATTTGCACATACCCGAACACCAGTACCATAATCAAGTGTTAAAGCATGAAAAAAAAAAATGCAAAGATACTACAATTGAAATGAAATTCATTTCATACATCCATATTAATAGCAATTGGAACAGCAGTTCTGTTGTTCTGATTTTAGAATGCCTGAGAAATAGCACCAGCTGACCCCAGCTGATAGGCCAAAACTACTTTCTTCAATAGGAAAGCCAGGCCAATTTAAAAAGAGATCTTTCTGAAATCACACCATATCAACAAAGATATGGACATAGGGCTACTGGTGGAGTACATAAAGACACACACATGCTTTGCATAGAAACCACGGTGGCTAAACTGAGTATATAAACAAGCCACTAGTGTTCTTTTCAACAGTTCCTGACGAGATGCACAGAGCATAGAAACTAGCTGAACTTGCCTCCTACCTTCCACGGCTACTTGCCCAGTCATCCGTTCATTTTATAAAAGAAATAAGATAATATATATTCATATCACAGTGTGCTATGATAAAATACAGTCAGTCCTAAAGACCAGGAGCCAGGAACAGGAATGTTATCCTCTTTGTATCCCTTGGGCTAACATTTGAATGCTTAAAATTGATGCAATCATGCTTATGAAAATTGAAATTTCATCTAAAATGCATGAAATAAATATGGGGGACAGAGAATTTAAAGTTGAGTAGGCTGCATTGAAAAGGTGTAGCTGTGCCCCCACCCGCCGAAAAAAAAGACAGGTGTATATGTATAACACTGCTGCATAAAATGGGGACACAGCACACTCTCCTTATTCCCATTAGGTTATTTAAAATAATTTTTTCTTTTTTCTTTTTTTTTTTTTTTGACCTACTCTTCACTTTATGATGTCATGCCTCATCCCTACCCCCAACGTTGGCAACGTCCTTTGTTTACTTCCGCACTTTACACGTGGGAACTGTACCACATCCCACGCTACATAGTGGAACGCATTATCAGGGGTTTAACTGACATCGTGCCTGAAGAGTTCCACAAGGAACGAAACCGGTCACACTAGTCCCTCAGGACCATACCCTTGCCGTGTTTTAACTATATTGTTATTCAAAATAACCCTAGTTCTGCCAACCAATCAGAGAATTCACAGCTTTTGAGAAATATGTCACATTCACAAGCGCAGTGCAATCTGAATCTGAGTGTTTCTGGGGCACATCAAAGGTCACTCACCATAAGGAACACATATATGTATCGTAGCCTGATTATTACTAGTCATAGCGTTTTTATTGACATATTAAAGGGAGATTATAAATATATCTTACCTTGGACTTCCATGAACTCCATGAGATCCACAAGGTGTTTAGACTGCATTGAATGGCCAGCATGTATGGTTTTCTGCAAGCGATTCTGCCATGGAGTCCAAGCACTAAGTAATAACTTAGGTCTTTTATCACCTTCAACGCCCTAATAGGAGAGAACCCACATTTAGTCTTTAACAATTATGCTGTTGACACTGTCTTAAAAATCAGCCTGGATATTTTTTTGACCAACCTCTTAATCCCCCCTCCCACAAGCAGATATCTCTTTCCCTCTCTCTCTGCTTTTCTGAACAACAAAGAAGAAACAATTCACATGCTACATTCCCTCAGCTGTCTTCACTATTATTATGCTATAACATTTTTAAAGGTACAGAAAGTACATCTGTGTGATTTTAACCCTTCCCCTTAAACTGGCTAAAACTGCCTGGTGGTCAAATGTCTGCTGCAGTGTTTGTAACAGATTTCAACAGTAATGAAAAGCAACATGACTGAGAATTGTAGATGATACAGAATAGGATCACATACCCCAGGTCAACAGCTTTCCTTGAGTTGGACACATAGTGCCCAACTCATGCCAAGGAAAGCTGTTGACTCAGTCTTATTTCAAGGGGGAAGGATTAAACTATCAAAGATACTCATTTTCCTCTTTGTTCCAGGAAAATGTATTTGATATAATTATACATACATGTACAATGCACTTGTTCAATTAGATCCAGATGCAACCACCAAAAGATAGTAATATAAATGTAGGCAACTGTCAAAAATGATGAAACATGTATGATTTTCCTTGTTCTATTACAAATCAAACAATGTTTTTATTGAAAATTACACCTGTCAAACATCATCATAATCCATAAAATATAATCTATGAACATATCCAGTAGTTTCAGAAGGTGCTGGAGGCAGGAAATCAACACTTAAACCCATTCTGCATTACAGTCAGACTGAGTCAACAGCTTTCCTTGGTATTGGTTGGGCACAATGCATCCAACATACACCAAGGAAAGCTGTTGACCTGGGCCATGTTATCCTGAGATGTCTTATCTACATTTCTCATTAAAAGATAATTACTAGTACTAGAAGCAAGTTAAAGCAAAAATATAAAAGCAAACAATTACATTACATTTGGATATTGGGGGGGGGGGGGGGGTTAGGGGGAAAATGAACCCATTCCTGGTCAGAGCATCACCAAGTCAATAGCTTTACTTGGCCCAGGTTGGGCTCATTGCCCCAGTTGCTGCCAAGTAAAGCTATTGACCTGGGGTGTGCCATAATGAGAATGGTGTTACAAAATCTCAGCAAAATTATCTTGTATTGCGCCCAATCAGTGCAAAGGAAAGCTACAGACCTAGGGTGTACATATTTTGAAGACTTCAAGCATTTCCTACTCTTCTGTCCCTATTACATCGTTCAGAGAAACAAATTACTTAATACTGTTATTCCTTTGATTGCTCCAGGGGTTAGCCTGCATCTTATAATTCATATTGGTAGTGATGGGTTAGTTGAAGTATTTCTCTGTGGCAGTAACGAGCTTTCTAACTGCCTAAATATCCAGATCTGTGATGCTCTCCATCAGTACATTATTGATACCAGGTGCTTTAATGACTAAATGTTTCCGTTACTGTACTGTAGTGATTATGGGTTGGACTATGCAAATTTATTTGTATCAAACTTTTTTCTTTAATGGGTAAATATTGAACTCAATTCATATTGGTTTAACTTGTATCTTACACGTAATCAAATCTTGATATTCGAACAGAGTTTACACAGATATAATACATTGTAACATTTGTATTGTCATGTGTGTCTTGTACATACCTACTGTGCATTTCCATGTTCTGGAGAACCCATGTATTAGTCATCTCGATGTACTATAGGGCTATCCAGACTAAATAAAGACGTTTAAACTAATATGAATCAAAGCATAAATATTTCATAGTAATGAAAAATTTTATGGAAGACAACAGTTTACATCCAGGCACTTTTGGGCAATTTGAGTGGGAAAGGTTTAAGGACTTACCAAGCTATCCCCTTTCTTTACACTGATAATGGGACCATGTTGCCAGCAGGGGATGTTGTTTGTGTCTGGCAC
>CAXHWN010002655.1:0-12000 GCA_964020975.1 Hermodice carunculata | reverse complement strand
ATCCCAACTGCGGTCCATCCCTCCAACCCCAACTGTTCCCTTCTGTTTTTTTGTTTTTGTTTTGGATAAGTATATGGTTCTGCCTGAACGGGCAACCAGGGCACAGTGTGCAGGCTGCTGTAATGCATATGTATGTAGCCCCCAGCTAAACGCCTCCTCTGTGGTGGTGATGTACTGTTTCATGGTAATAAGGTCCTAAAGGACGATTAGTTATAAAGGGAGGCTGGTGGTAATATGCTAACCAGCATTTCCAGGATAGCTATTTCTAGGTATTGCAGACCTGATGATTGCTCTGTAAGTTGAGTTTGTATAAATATTAGTGCTGGCACCTCTGATAAGTTTGAACCACATTATCTGGATCTGTGTTCTCCCATTACATGTTGCTGAGGACTAATTCTATTCCCATTTATAAACGAATAATATGGCTTGAACCTGTCTCTTGATGTTAGCTGCCAGTATTTTTGTCCCACTTTCATTCAGGTGGGGACGATCACAAAAGGAACGCCTGACAGGTAACCCATTCCTGCCAAGCCCTGAGTTGTTCAGAAGGGTAACAAAATGTTGGTCATAAAACACGTTTTCTATCATAGGTTTTGCCAGATTAGTGTTCATTCTCCATTGGTCATTGTCATTTCTTGGTGGTGCTAATGAAACTATCACATGGGCTTTCGGACAGCGTTTCTTTGTGTCCTTGACTAGATCTAGCATATGATTGACACTTTTCTGACTGACACAGACTTACCATCATTGGTAATAAGTTGGTATACAACACAGTTTGGGTTGTCCTTGGCTGCCTCTGGTAGGTGTTTAAATGCTTGTTCAAATGCGTAAAGCGTGGAAATTTCTGTATCCCAGTTTGACACAAATTTGTTACACCCAAAGTGGTTCAGTAATGAACACCCTTTCATAGCTACCTTTTTCTTCCTATCCTTGTTCCTGGAATATTCATGGTTGCTTTTTGAGGTGGACAATGTTTTCTCTTTTTTTTCTTTTCACATTTTACAATATTGCCCTCCTCTCTATTTGCATTACAACTCACATTGTCACTAGCAGGGCTTTGTTCTTTTTTGCCCTCCTTGCTGCAAGCCAGTACACTGTAGCGGTTTTGTGTCACCACTGGCTTGAGGGTCGTATTTTTTTGCATGTTTCTTAACCTCTAGAAACTTTTCTCTAGTGTCAGCCTGGCTGATGGCATGTACCTTGGATGCCGTGTCATAGAGCTGTTGAATCTTATTACAAACTTGATCATCCATTTGCATTTGGAAAGCAATGTTTCTATCTCTCTCCTGTAGTTTGTGATAACTTTCATCTTCATGTCCTGTAGTTTGGTTTGGGACTTGTTGTTTTTGGCCTTGGGCTTTGGTAATTCATTTACCAGCTGTAAACATCTTGCATACATCAGTGTTGTGCATTCTATCGGTTTGGGTGCTTACAGATTTTCCCTCTGTCTGGGTCTGAGTGCTGGTCGTTTGCGTTTCAGTTTCTGACTCCTGAACTGTTTTGCGTTGATTTTGGTTTAGGAGCATTAATATAATGACTGGTATTCTGTCTTCTGTGGATTTTTCACATGTGAATTGCCGTCGTGTTGTAGATGACCAGTATTACTGGTAGGCTGGCAAATTGTTACACTCAGCGTAAATCCAACAGCTGCATTTTGGGCATTGAATCATGTGATTTGTATCTTGTTCACTTCAAGCCGAACATGTCCCACTACACTCATAAAAGCGGTCTTTCTCAACCCTTCTCCCGTAAGGTCAATTGTTTGGTTTTCTTCTTGGTCCCCTAGTTTTGCTGAGGAGCCAGTATTCACACTTCCCCCATCTCCCATAGAAGATAGGGTCACCTGATTACCTGCACCATTCATGCCAAAACTATCCTCTGCATGGGGTTTGTGCATCTCTTTATTGCTGGTTGTGTTATTACTATTAATGTAGAGCACCCCCTTGGTATGTACTTGCCGGAAGCTCTCTCTTGCCAATTGGTCTGTCATTTCATTACCATGTACTCCTGCATGTCCAGAAACATATTCCCACGCACGCAAACAGGGCTTTGTGTCACCAATTCATCAAGAATTACGGAATCATGTGTACCTTATGCCATATCTTTTTAAGAATGATCTTCCTTTCATTGTTCCACGTGAAAGCGGCGAAATAATCAATATCAACTTGGGTGAAGGCTGGCTAATCGACATTCACTCTGCCTATTAACAAATCTGCCATTTTTAACAAATTAAAAAAAATCCTAATAGAATGTAATTGGAGACGTTGTTCTTGCTCATCATTTGAACAACTAAAGCCTAATGTAATAGAAAGTAAAATAAATAATTCAGATCTGCATTATCGTACGCTATGTAGGCCTATTTTCTTGTGATACTATTTGCAGCACAATATCCATTAATATTCCAACCAACTGAAATGTCATAATGTGTCTTCCAAAGAATGTAGATTGGGATACTGTAAAACTGGTTTAACCCACCGCCAATTTTTTGTTTGCAACCTGTTTCAGGTCAGGCAAAAGTTGTTCTCTTTCATTTCAATAGATTTATCTTGCGATAATAACCTTTACAATGACGCTTGCTGTACTGTTGAAGAAATTCGTACATGTATTTGTTAAAGTTGAAATTATTCTTGGTGTGGTATTAACAGTCCGCTTCTCTTTTCATGGAATGATGTTTTGACATCCAATATTTCATACAATTCAGTATTCCACTGTGTACCAAGGACATTTTCAACGAAGTGGGCTGTGTAAAGATTCAATGTGACCTTCTGGCCGTTTTTGCTAGTTTTCAGTAAATGAAAACTGGTAAAGGTGGGTCACCTTTGCATGAAATACAACATACAGTGCTGCTTTTCATGCATAAGATTATCTAATAGAGAATCATACATACATGAAGATTTTTCCCTTCCTTTGCGAAAAAACCCCCCAGAATATTGCACCAAATTACAACGAAACAGTCATTACCATATTGGGTGGTGGTAAATGGCATCTTTGTGCTGCAAGGCAATCAGTCTATGAACATAAGTTGCAAGTGACCGCTACATACATATGTACATACATATATACATACATACATACATACATACATACATACATACATACATACATACATTGCCAGGTATTTTAAAGTGTAAAAATCTAAAAAGGTAAGGTAGCAGTTGCTTGTAAAATGTGAAATATGAACATGGTATTTCCTTTTAATGAGCATTTAATGGAATTATGTGAGGGCAAGTGTCAGCTACATTAGCTTTTGTTATGCTTATATCTCCAGCAATTACAAAATTAATCCCAGACCTTGCCACCCGCATAACTTCTGCATGTGAGGAATATATTAGTTCACATGATTAGGGTAAGCTGGAAGCGAAACACCCCCCGACCTACACACACACACACACACACACACACACACACACATATATATATATATATATATATATATATATATATATATATATATATATATATATAAAAGCATTTTTTTGTGTTTCAGACGCGACCGGTTTCAGCATTTTAATGCATTGTCAAACTCCAGAACTCATAGATGTTGAAATAATTTTCAGTCCAGTATAATCTTGACGTTATATTTTGTTATAGTGAAATCTATTAGCATAGAAGCATATTATGACATTCATGTATTACGTTACTGATTTAGGCCTATTACATGACGTCATTGCCATATCAATTAATAATTAACGTCTTGTAATGAAAAGAGGCCTAATTTGTCCCCGATTCCTATAAATAATTAGTAAATTACACCATTCAATCTAGGCTTGTATTTACGTTGGAATATGAATATTTTTTGCTCTGTTTCTATGTTAGAATCATTTGACATCTGATATATGGGACATACAAAGAATTTAGGCACAAGATTAGAACAACTATCAATATGTTCACTGAGCTGGATTTGTCGTGTCTCAGGCACCCGTATTTGCTGTGTAGTTCGTTGCCTGTAGATCCCATGCATACCTCATTGCATCCTCTACAGACAATGGCATAAATCAAATGTTTAAACAGTCCATTTCTGTTCTAATTTGAAAGTTTGGTAGCTTTCCTGTTGTGTCCAGCGACATTGTGTCAGTAACTATCATGTTTATACAATTCTTACAACAAGGAAGACCACATTTTTTGCTCCCGCCTTGACTGTCCCTTGATTCAAAGTTTGCTCTCGTAAGAATTTGTTTTAAATTACGAGGCTGTCTTTGGCTTGAAATAAAATGAAGATTTTTAAATATTTCTCCAAGTGAGGGACCCATTTCCAAGATTTTAAGGGCTTCTCGTATTTGTGGTATTATCACTGGATTGTTAGGGATGGTATCTTGTGATCATGACCAGATTTTTGTCGTCAACCTTGTGATTTTTGCGGTCCTTTCTTTATGATTCTTGTGTTACACTTAAAGCTCGCTGAATACCCATTGAAATGTGTGAATCTGGGTAGTCCCTGGCTTTTAGAAAATTTTCCAGTTCATCCAGACGCGTTGCTTTTCTATTTGTATTTTCTACAATTGTACAAATCCTTCTTGCTTCAATATATGGGATATTTGTCTTAGTGTGCTGTGGGTGACATGAATTGAATAGCAGATACTGATGAGTATCTGTATTTTTGTAGTATATATATCCAATGAAATCTTTCCATCATTTTGAAGAACTTTCAAGTAAAAAAATTCTAATTCGCATTGACTATATTTCATTTCATATTGAATGCTTGGTTCAAGCTGATTTAAAAGTTGGTGAAAATCGTGTAAATCTGACAGTGACGTTGTCCACATTATTAAACAGTCATATAGGTAACGTTTCTAGTTCCTTTTAAAAAACATGGCGAAGGATTCAGATGTATTTCTAAGTTTTTTATATCATAAAACTTCTAGATATCCAAGACTAAGCGTTGCATAAGTTGATGCAACGCTTAGTCTTGGATATCTTAAGTTAATAAGTTAATGTATATATATATATATACATTATCACTGTTCATCACATTTTATGTGTTAAAGCCGCATATTATGATATAAGAGGACATGTTCTATTATGGTCGAGATGTCACTGTGACATGAAGAAATAATTTGCCTGCTGTTAAAATCATACATGTACATCGGATACTCTAGTAATTGCATATCGTGTTCTCCAAGGTTTCATATTAGGATCTTTGTTGGCTCGTTTGTATGTTGATGACATATTTCACAAAATGTTTAAGTTCCACGCCAGATCCCAGTGGGATAATGGGTTTGCATCTTGTCTTCCTTACATCCTGTATTTTCATCCATAAAAGCCGATCAGGGCAATACTCCGTGTATTTTTTTGTGTATTTTTGTCCAGAACCACCTCCTAGCAGTCACTACACTATTCCGCAGTCCGAATTCTTTACTGTTCATAAGCCAACCTGTCACTGTCTAACTTGTATACATATGGAAGTAGCACTGTCCATATTGCACACGTTCCTTTGTAGAATGTTGACATAGGCTATATTAATCCAAATGAATTAAAGGGTCTTCAGCGGGTTACAACTCAGAACATGGTTCAGAGCCTATACCCATGCATGTCTCTCTGAGAAGCGGCCCCTCGTCTAAGCTAAATATTCAGCAAAGACAACCTACATAATACTAGATAAATATGAAAGTGGCAAATGATTAGCTAAATACGTGACATTTTGCTTATAAATGCAGAGCTCCATTATCAAAGAAGAATATCTGTCAAACAAAACATATTTACTAAATTTGTATAGTGCAGGTTCAGATAAGAACAATGTGTTAATGCTTACCAAACTTGGCTGTTGGATACTTCTTTGGACAGTGATGTTTAAGATAATACAATTAGGCCACCCTGACCTCTGACCGGCAACCATTTTGACCCTGCTGTTACTTTGTTTTTAAGTACAAAGTAAAGGTTGACTTTTCTTTCCTTCATTTTTTTTAACCGTGTTAATGTTAAATTTGCTAGATCAAGAACTATAGAGGTCTCTGCTAGTAGTGGTGTAAGTGACACCTCTTCACTTACTCCTTGAGTTTGTCAAGTAAGTGTCGTGTGCACAAATTTAACCGGGGCTTAAAAACAATGGAAAGTTCCCGCCAGTTGAGGCATGGCTGTCGAGAGTCATAGACGTATATGAAGTCAAGACTTAGACAGTTGAACCTATTTATACCAGAGCGCCCACCAGATTGCAAGTTTGTTTTATCAAACATGTCTGGATTTGTGTGACAACATATTTCTGCACTGTTTATACAATTCTGTACAGGTTTTACATGTTGTAAGTTATGTGTAATAATAATTTGCAGGTCTGTACCTCATGCTCAGCATTGTCATATTGAATGTAAAGCAAGTGTGCAACAACTTGTGAAATGCGACTCGAATTGGAAATAAATGATGCCTCAACTCATTTCATATCATTCTCTGTACTGTATTTGACTCTTGTCAACACTGCAGTAACTTTATTTGGATCCAGATTTACAGAGTGCTCTATGGTGTGAATGTCGCACACCGGTTTTATAAAGACCACCCCATGAAGTTAAGACCACATCACCTGTCATAGGAAATTTTTGTGCGGGTCATATTTCATGTACTATAAGAGGTGCTGTACTTGCTGTGGATACTTCTTGAGATATTTTCATGTCACCTGCTACAGTTAGAACGAGACAACGGTCAATTTAATCTTGACTTTTGGTCTCCATCGTAAGGCTTTGGTGGGCCACATTTCTTAAAGTATGAGGTTAAGTGTACCAAACCTTTTACCTGAGTACGGTTTTATGTACACGCTACACGTAAAATCCAAGCTACTACACATTAGATAATATTTGCAGAGCTGCAAATCTGACGTGTTCTTGTTAGATAATAGTCTAACATGTCGTTTTGGGATAATCCC
Source organism: Hermodice carunculata (assembly GCA_964020975.1). Lineage (NCBI taxonomy): Eukaryota > Metazoa > Annelida > Polychaeta > Eunicida > Amphinomidae > Hermodice > Hermodice carunculata. The sequence goes on along the minus strand of CAXHWN010002655.1, from coordinate 5,153 downwards.
CAATCTTGTGCTGTTTTGTCAAAACTGCTGCCCCTGCAAAGCACGTCTTTTTAAAATCAATGCGCTGCAGTTTTTGATCACCATGCTGCACTTTTTTTAAACTATTGTCATTGCATTTTTTTGACTGCTGTGTCATTGTAGATGTCAATAGATTCAATTTTCATGTGGAGCTAATTAGCACACAGTTAAAAATGGAACACTGCTCATAATGGTCTTTCGCTTTTTTACCACTGTGGTACATTTTCAAACCGCATTGCTGTGCTATTGAACCAGATGCTACACTGAATCCTGTGCTGCACGTTTTGACCAATGCACCCCTTCCACTATAGTGTGATTGTTGATGTACATATTGTGAAATGATTTCTGGGTAGTTATCATTCGCTAACTTGTAAAATTCAAACTTTGCCTCGCCTTTTCTCGCTATATATGCTGCACTTTTCGATCAGGGTGTTTACAAGTTGTCGCCCGTGTGTCATTGGTGATCGGTCAAATAATAAAAAATATGTCAAGTTATATTCTTGAACCTAAAACCATGCTGCGATAACATATCTACAACAGTTTCAAATTTGATGTGCTGTATGGTTTGGACTCAGGATGCTCACTATTGTAGACCTAAGAACCTTTTGCAAGGCTGATGTATATTTTTATGTTTGGAACGAGCGGGACTCGAACCTGAAACCTTTGGCACCAGTCGCCTATCTCAAATAGGAAACGCATATATCCACTCGACCAAATCCCCATTCTTATAAAGAATGGTTCAATGGAGGTAGTTATGTACGAGTGCTATATCAACACGGTGATGCACTATAAGTACTGAGTCGGCATTTATTTCTCGAATCGGGGACTTAAATCCGCCAGCATTAAGGAAATGCCGAAAATATATATTTTTATGTTTGGAACGAGCGGGACTCGAACATTCAACCTTTGGCACCAGTCGCCTAGCAGAAATGGGAAACGCACATATCCACTCGACCAAATCCCCATTCTTATAAAGAATGGTTCAATGGAGGTAGTTATGTGCGAGTGCCATATCAACACGGTTATGCAGTATAAGTACTGAGTCGGCATTTATTTCCAGAATCCGGGACTTAAATCCGCCAGCATTAAGGAAATGCCGAAAATATATATTTTTATGTTTGGAACGAGCGGGACTCGAACCTGCAACCTTTGGTATATGTAAATGCCTTGTTGTGGACTAATGTGGATTTAGTTCATTCTTGAGATTAGTGGTCTAAATTACTACCTTACGAACACGAAATTCCTTTGCATATTTAGTATTTCAATTTCTGTTCTTTAAATCATAATTCGCTGGCTTTTGGTACATTACCTTATTAACCTTTGGAATATTACTTTCCCAAATAAATTTATTGGTTTCTTTACGTAGTCTTAATCATACTCAGAGAGAGTTGGACACCTGAGGCATCATGTTATAGTTTTGAGATACCTAAAGATTTACCAACTAAAGCTTTGGTATTAAACATAAAGCTCTTATCTTCCAAATATTCAAGACATCTTGCCTTTTTGCACACCTGATGTAGTAAAGTCGCCTGTTAACCGATTTTCAGGGATATCATCCAGTTGCCTTGAAACATTAGAACCTAACTATATGCATTCGGTTTCATCCAAATTTATTTTTAGTTCACAACATTTAAAAATATTTTGTAAAGATTTTGACACTACCATTCCAGATCATTCATCTAAAACGTACTAAATAGTGTCGTCTGACAGTTGGCTTAGCTTTGTTTCTTGATCCCTAACTTGAGACCTTCAATATGTTTGTTGATTTTGTTGTATTATTTCAACAGTTAGCAACTGATATAAATGGAAAAGGCGATACTGGACATCCTGGACACACATCCCTATGAAAATTGAAGAAGGTTGAGGTAAGCCCATTACTTATGATACAACTGCTTATATCAGTATATAATGTATTACTCCATTTTTAAAAATTCTGTTCCAAAGTTAAAACATTGTGCAGTTTTATCTAAGTCATTCCAGTCCAAAGTGTCAGACGTTCTTTTTTCAAAATCTATAAGTAGAACCAAACCTGTTGTATCTAATTTTCGCAAACTGGTCAATTCCATTATATCTGTGATCTGTCTAATATTTCTCCCAGGTAGCTACCTTTCACATAACCTGTCAGATCGGCATTACGTTATGCTGATTCTTTTAAATTCTTAAAGCCAAAACTTGTAACTGGTAATTTGTAATCAACATCCAATAATGATAAAGGTCACCAATTATTTCAGTAAAGCAAATTTTTGTTGTTTTGGAAAGATCACTGCCATTCTCTGGTTGACAGGCAATAGACTTTTATCATAGGCATAATTGAAACTTCCGAGAGCTTTACGTTCTACATGTAGCAAAAGAAAAAAATAATATGCAGATAAATCATCAATCTCAGAACTTTGGTTATTTTGATTTGTGCGTTCGTACATTCACCTCTGGTAACTAACTCATTGCATTTATTTTCCTTTTCATCTGTTAACTTTGGAGTCAACGGATAACTGAAGATTGTAAAATTTAGGGTAATTACATCAAAATTTATATATGAAGAATATCCTTTTTCAAAAAATATTTTTTCTACTTTTAAAATATCATTCAAGTCGTTTATTTTTCTACCACAAGTGCCTGAGGCTGTGCCCAGGTAAAAAATTCAACTGACGCTAAAGGAAGTAATGTGTGAAGGGGGAAAGAACATCCATTTTAAGCATAACTGTTATGTTTCGACAAATCGCTACCTTAGAATTAGACTGGTCTATCTCCACTTTTTTCGGTTTTAAGAAAAAGCCCTCTGAAGTTGCGATACTTACAAAGAAAGTTAATACAAAGAACATTACAAATATGAAATAACGCATGCTTAATTTGCACGAAATGAAGACTTCCACTGTAATGCAATTATATACATAGGGATAGGGTAAAGTATTTTTTTAAAACTTTTGAAGTAGAGATAGGATATATCAATTTTAAAAACAAACACAAAAATTAACTCACGTTGTTCTATCTTCAAAGTTTTATTCTAAAATAATGCAATTCTCAAAGTGTTTCCTCGCTTGATGTAATGTAACCAAACTGCAGGCAGAAATGAAAGAAAAATAAATTCACACTCTCAACACTGCCTCAACTATGGCATAGTATGATGACTCGGTCAAAAGTATCACACTTAAGTTTGCTTGTTTAGAATGATACTAATAATGCAGATTTCCAGCTCAACGTAACACTTTCATTATAAAAAATAAAGTCTACTCTGGAATAAATAGTGTCCTTGTCGTAACTATCTTACCTCCTTACTTTGAAATCAACATAGATTGCGGTTAAACAGCTATTCACTATTATTCATGAAACATCACAACTAATATACACAAAAACTGATACACCCTCTCCGTATTTTGCAATAATGTATAATTATGAAATCTGATTGCAGGATTATTATGAAATAAGGCATTGACTGCACTTACATTGCAGACACTGCCTCAACTAGGCAATGGTGTAGCGACTAGACCAGACATAAATATAACTATCAAAATTATATTTTGGCACCAATAATATAGGTCCACTGAACAATATTTTGTTTTCGTCGAAAACAGTTACAAAAAGCACTGTATGTATAAAAATATAATCTCATCTTTATACTTTGAAAAAAAAACCCAGATCAACCAGCTGCTCACTGGCAGTCATGATAATATTACAATTAGTATGCAGAAATAAGGACTTTATCTATTAAAATTATGTATATTAGTAGATCGCATAATTGTTTTGTAATAAGACTGACTGTCTTTAGATATTGCCAACACTGCCCCAACTAGGGCATAGTGTAGTGACTAGACTGGTAAATAACATAAAACTTTGTGCTATTGCTTGCAGTAAATGCAATAATTTCAGTCTGTATCTGCGGTTATCAGCATACATTGAATTCTGGAAGACAATAATGTACTTATGATCATACATAAGAGCTATTTCTTATCTCTGCATTTTGAATCAAGATGAACTTAACCATCAGGTCACTGGTATTTATGATACATCACAAATAAAAAGAAGAAATAAGGATTCGCTCCCATCGTGTAGAATGATGTTATCATGACTGCAAAATTATATTGTACTAAGATTTAGTAACTGCACTGTTTTGTATTGCCGACCTGCCTCAACTGGGTCATAGTGTGGTGACTGGGAAACTATAAAAAAAAACAAAAAAAATTCTGATTCCATGTACTTAAATCCATGTCTAAACTTTAATTTGTTTTCTTTGTAAAAAGTCATAAAAGGGAACAAAATAGTATCCTTAACTACATTACTGATCTACTCTGTACTTAAACGCTTTAGAAGCTCAACCAGCTTCATGCATCGGAGTCCAATTAACTTTTAAATATAAAATATGCACTATTTCAGCTAAAAATTCAACATGCAATTGAGTACAAAAAGTGAGTTTCATTGTACGTGACTTTATGGCCAATAAGAAATCGTTTCACTGTCACAATCAAAGCCTAACTAAACGCATAAGATCAAAGTCTTTATGCTGGATCATGTCTAAGGGTTCACTTTGAGCTTTTTTGGCTGAGTGTTTTCATGAAGGCTTGGTCAGTAGGAGGCATGAATTTGAGCATGGATTTTATGTCCTTTCTTTTGGCCTCACTCAACACTGATTTTACATCCAAAGTGCGGACATGAGGTAGGGTGCTAGCTTTTTTGCGTTTCCCTCGAGTGGTTTTCTCACATAGAAGTGCAACCTCAATGTAAGGTTCTCCAAACTTTTTCTTGTATTCCAGGTGAAGGGTCTTTGCTTTTCTGTAGCGAACTTGCCTTATACTTGAAAATAGTACCTTTTTGAAGTCTATTTTTTTGATGCTGCGTGGAAATTATAGAAAGATTTCGTTGGTTGCATTTGGATGACTTTGAATGGCTTCTTCTTGTTCACTTGAATCATCTGGCGGACTAGGCTCAAGGGACTGCATATTTCAGCTGCACGGAATGCCCGTTCAATTTGGCTGCGGATATTATCCACTTCTTGTATTGTCGAATGCCCAGGTTGACAATATTTCTGCTCAATTACACTTAGCGTCGGCTGAGCTTGAAGAAAATCCATCAATGCTATGCTCATTGCGCAATTACGGTTTTGTGGGACACATGAATCTGACCATAGAATAATATGATGCGTA
>CAXHWN010002653.1:0-11000 GCA_964020975.1 Hermodice carunculata | reverse complement strand
AAAAGTATGAGGATTCTGGACGTTGGCTGTGGGACAGGCTTATCAGGGTTAGAGGTGTGCAATGCATACATACATACATACATACATACATACATACATACATACATGCATGCATATGTGTATGTTTAAGGATATACTTCTGTTTAGCAGAAGCCTCAGCACAATTGGTCATAAAACACATTAAACTAAAAATAAGCCCAACAAAGCATATCGTCCCACTAAAGCAAACATGGCCGAAGTAAAAATTGGCGGTTTTGAGTTATATATGCTAAAGGATATGGAAGACCCTTCCTCTTCATACTTACAACGTTCCATCTTGAAATCAATAAAAATTAACCCTTCAGGGGCCAAACGTGGAATGTAAATTGGGCTACGTCATCTAAAAAGTTAAAAATGGGCCCAAGTTACATGATGCTTTTGCTCAATCTTTCTGAAAAACTGATCATTCTTTAATTTCATAGGAACCAATTATATGAAAAATCTTAAAACGGTGCATTTAATGACATGTTTGAGTACAAAGGTAGTTATAGTTAAATGCTTATCAATGTGAACGTTGGCATAAATCAATTAATTTTAGCCTATGTCAGGCCTATGACATATTTAAATACATTTTGGGCTAAGTCAACCAGATTTTGACAAAAAAATAATGTGTTTAAGGCTACATTAGGTGCAGCATGACGAAACTGTTACTGGTCATAAGAAACTTGCTTGAGCACTTAATTCCGTGATAAAACCGTAAACTGTTGGCTAGTAACATGGAAGTGGGATAGTTTTTTGCACTTTTCGCAAACCCTCCAAGTATGACTTGGGTCATTTTTGCCTTCCTGGGGTGATCAATTTTTGAAAAGAACATAAACTGGAAAAGTGTGTTTTGTCATTGTCATTTGTGTCACTTTTCTTGTTTTTATACAGGAGTTGCGCAAAGTGAACGTACAATTTTGCAATTTTTTTTTCAGTTTAACTTTTTTTATTTTTCATTCAAATTTTGAAATTCTTTTGGCAAAATTAACTATAAACAGCGAATACAAATAGCGAGTTTCACTTTTTTTTGGCAAATTTTGCTTTGTTTGGTTTCTACGACTGTCAGAGTTCCACTCCAAACAATAGCCCTTTCATGCTGAAGGCAGCTGCCAGCCTCCCAACATCAAAAGTGCCCTAAAGGAGTTACAAAAGACGGGCGACTGTACAATCAAACAGCTACAGCAATACAGCCGCACAACCTCCCCCCTCTTTTCTAACACCTATGCTTACCGTGAAGATTATGGAAATGTAGCTGCTTGGTTGTACAACAGCCCCTCTTTCCTTAGACCTATGTTTCCCGTGAACTCAAAACATTGTGGGAAAAATGGTCACTGATCTCCATGAAGTATTTACCGCTAACCGCATAGTTATTTACATATCAAATCGAGTAAAAGTGATGTAAAAAAAAAATCCCGTTTCAATGTGTTCTAACATGTGAATAAACTCTGTCGAGAAAATTATACAAGGATACATTATTGAAGGTATACGGTACAAAAATAAATGCAATCTTTCCAGTCTGCCTGGGTCAATTCATATTGACATATTAACGAACAACTCTACTTTATCCTAGTATTTGTGATCATTTTACGTTATAGATGCTGCAATAAATGTAATTTAATAACATCATATAATATTTTGTGAAAGTAAGTAAAATAATTTAGCAAATACACACACACACACACACACACATATATATATATATATATATATATATATATATATATATATATATATATATATATATATATATATATATATATACACACACACACACATTATAAGTTTAGAGCGATGATTTGTACCTTATACTTTTTGAGCTATATCAAGATCAGTAATGTCTATCTAAGTGGAGTTTCACCAAGCATTTATGTACATATCATGTTTTTGGCAACAGGTTTTGTCAGTTGCAATTCCATTGTGTTTAACCCTTGATTAAAATTGAACATAATCGTCCTTGTGTAATGTGGCTTTTAACAACAGCTCCATAAATATGGATATACCAATGTAGATGGCCTGGATGCAAATGAAGCCATGCTGAATATATCAAAGACAAAGAAAGTATACAAGAAATATTACCATGCAATGATAGGAGGCGGCGCGACCCTGGAGATTGACGATAGTAAGACAATTTTTTAATAATTAAAACCAGAAAAAAAACATCAGAAATCCATGTTATGTTTCATCTGCAATACTCAGATGAAGCTAACCCCTTGTTCACCCGATAAATCAAACAAATGTTAACTTATCCTTATAGCCATAACAATAGACTTCCACTGGACTAGATTACAACACCGGATATATATGTTACATGTTCTTGGAAGACGAAGTCATATATATATATATATATATATATATATATATATATATATATATATGATGTCTAAAAAGCCCTGACTTTAATATATGACATGCACCTTCATCGACGGCTGATAACAGGGTAAAGAGATCAAGAAACTAGTTGTAATATAGTATTGTTATAATATTCAAATCAAATGACAACTTGGATTTATTATACAGCAGGACAATACATGAAAGGAGCACGATTTTACGTTTGCACCCGCAGCAAAAAAACAAAATTTATTCGATTTTTTTTTTTTTTTTTTTTTTTTGGACAATGCGTAATCACAATAGCACTTGCCTAACACTTGTTCCAGATTAAAATTTTACAATGTTTAGCAACAAGTTATACTGCTTCCCTAACCCTCCCCTGTTCAAAATACAGTTGAGTCATTCAAGCTCCTTGGCAACGGGTCCAATCTTGCGCCAAGGAAACCTGTTGCACGTCCCATCATTCTCAACAATAATGTTTTCTTCTAACATGAAATCAAGTGAAGACACAAAAACAGACGACAATTTACATCCTGGCACTTTTGAGAGATCTGAGTGGGAAGAGTTAATAAAGGAACCATCAATCTGACTTTGATATCTTCAAAAAGTGAAGAATATTCACCTGTCAATATGGACATTTTTTTCTTTGAAGGGGCATAGGGTAAAAATGAATATTTCTTCAGACAAACGCAATCTTTAAATCATCTGAAAACAAGACTTCTTGTATTGGAGTTAAATTCTGATAACAAAATTTGTTAACAAGGTACGACTTTCTTCCATTTGATCAGATACCTACGATGCAGCGACGGTAGTGGGAACCATGATGCCAGGCGGCATGGACGAGAGCGCATTTCCTGATCTAATACGCATAGTAAAGCCAGGTAAGGTGTACTCCAGCTGAAAGATAGAAAGAGACAGACAGACAGGCAGAAAACAGACAGGGAGACAAACAGACAGACAGAGAACGCTACAGCTGGCGTAGCATTTGGGCACACAGCAGACTGCAAGCCAAGTGTGGGGATTGTGTTTGGCCTGTGGTACCATTTATATTAAGCATTGTTTTGAAATAGTGTGGTGATCCTGAATGAGACCTTTTATTTTATATTCAAGGCACTTCTTTGGTGGATTAGTAGCGATTGTACCCTCTGCGATTCCACAGGCTGACTTTTACCATCTTGGTCACATGGAATGCTGCATTATTCTGGCTACTTTATACGGCGAAAGCCCGGCTTCCAGCATATCCAATGATCTTCCCCCTTCCACATTTGAAGTCAATTTCCAGTGATCCACACGTTGGGGCACATGGGCTCTAAAGTGCATATTCTTAAAGTGAGCTCATATTAAAGCCCCTGAGAACCTCAATGCGAGACACAATGATCACCAAATTCCAAACTTTATTCCATCTCAAGAAAAATAAAATTAGTACTTCACTCCATCAGGTATAAACTGTTGTTCCTTGATCACATTCCAAAAGATAACTGTGGTGCATCCATTTCCACATAAAACATCGTATGCATCATATTCCACGATAAATCAATCGATTTTTTCTCTTTTTAGCAGTGGTTTACTAACTTAAAAATCCAATGCTGCCACAACTAAATAAATTAAAATTCCACTGCGGGATGTACACATTCGCCATTTGCATACAGGTATACTTCTATGGGGAACATAATCCACTTAGTGTGAATCGCTCAAGAAAACGGATTTTTTAAAGTAATTGAATAAGCACTAAATACATATTTTACCCCTTTTAAAACTTCATGTGACAAGCTCACACATTTTAAATGAAGCACAGCACCCGGAAATGAACACCAATCATAGATAGGCTGTTGCTCGACACGCCCGCCTTTTATGTACATACTTTGGTATTTAGTATTAAAATCCTTATACCCTTACTTTTACAGTCTATAAGTTTGATTCAGAAAAAATACATTTCCCGTCGGTGGTGGTTCGGTGTATAGATTTGCATTTCTATTGCTGCTCCGGGTATATATTTCTTCAATCACTAAGATAGCATGTTCAAACTAGGCTATTAGTTTCCCGATTATCCAACTTCTGACAAACATTATGATATTATGCTATCTATGACACCCTTGGGTGATTTAATGGCATGCACCTATCATTGATTGCAGGGGGATATATCAGCATCATGGTGAGGGAGCTTTACGTTGAAAAAATATACCAAAACTTGGAAAAGGAAATTCAAAAACATCAGGAGAGTAAGAAATGGAAGATGGTGTCAAAGGAATCATTCCCAGACTATATGAAAGGAGAACCCGGATTGGTCTTCCTGTTTCAAATATTACCGAGGGAAGACTAGAAAAGTGAAGGTGTGCTCAGATGAATGAACTTAAATCTGCCAGCCAAATTAATTAATCTGATTGGTTTGCAAACAAACGTCGGATTTGTAACCATAATGTGCTGATATAATTTTCGACTTGACAAAACCTTTCACACGATGAAAGAGTTAATATCCGCGAAATGAGGTGTATGAAATAAGACTCCAAGCCGAAGGGGAGAAGTCTATGTTTCATGCAATTGGCTCCAAGGAGATAAGCATGCTTGTACTCTTATATTATATACCATTAAAATCATAAACGTTTAGACAACTGAATTTGGGTTTTTACAAAATCCCAGATAATGAAGTAACCCTGACTGCTACTCTGGAGCGATAAATGCCCCCATTCAGTGTTGGTCAACAACAGATATGTTGCGATAAAGGTAAGAATGAAAGAGCGTTGAAATTGGGTGGAATGGACAGCACGCTGAACTTGTCACACCCAGTGGCGGAATGGACAACACGCTGGGTTTGGCACACGCAATTTGGGGTTCAAATCACTAAGCAAAAAAAAAAAAAAAAGAACGCTCAAAACGAAAGAAACGGGCCTCGGATGAGCGTAGGATACACGTAGGATACACGTGAAACCATGCATTTGTATGGAACAGTAGCACCCCAAAGTGACAATATCTCAGGTTCGTGAAAATGATAGCACGTGCCAGTTTTGCAATATAATATTCTCAGTTTTTGGTAGAATAATGTGTGCAGACTGAGTTACATGTTTGCAAAGCTATACTGAATGCAAGGGTGTTGATATGTTAAACATATTTTGTATGTTGTTTGGTTACAGCGGTTCGTCACGAATCTAAACAAAATGAAATTGGACTGATAGATTTGATTATTAAGATACACTTAGTAATTAACTTCAGCGACAATGTACATATTGTAATATTGTAGACTGTACATATATTTTTGTTTAATAAAGCTTACAGCAAAATTTGTGGCTTGTTTTTCCATCTGTAATTTCCATTATCACCCTGACTGTTTTTAACATCTTTGAGTAAGGAAATTTCTCTAAAGTAGTTCGAATGGTCACGCTCCAATGAGTTTTGGCATTTCATTTTTTTCTTGGGGGGGGGTAATTTTTGGGCAAAATAAAAAAAAATCTTGTCTGAAACCGCTAAGCCAATTGCTCTGAAATTGCATAGGGATACTTCTGGATACCTCTTGACGTTAATGTGTCCCCTAAATGACGCTGTGATTATTTTTTGCCATTTAAAGAAAATTTTTGTGTTTACTTTTCTTAATTTTTCTCCGAAACAGAAAGTTGGATCCTCTTGAGACATACTGGAAATGTACGTGAGCTTGATCTCTATCAAATTTGCTCACTCTGCGGTAATCCTATCATTTCTGATTTCGGGAAAATCGGAGAGGGAATATGTCCATGTTAGCAACAGCGATGATGGTCTTAAACAAAGGTGACCTTGATATTATTATGACGTTCACAGGACCACTTGAGTCTATGCAGGTAACGTCACCTGAGCACAGGGCGGTCACAGTCCTATTGTTTTGTTCTGCTAAGGTGAATGTAGTGTTACGTTATTCTCTGCGACTTGCTGTTGGGAAGCTGTTTATGTCTGACGTATATTTAAACAGGCTTGCACAGACACAGGGTCTTGTCTTGTCCTATCAATGGGGGGGGGGGGGATCGCAGTGGTGCACAGTAATTCTACTCGAATGGAGGGCACGGCATGGACCTGCCTACAGGTCTGTTACAGTCACAACTTTTCTGACTTTGTATCTTAAATCATGTAAACGATTTGCTTGCAAGGTAGACAACGTTTAATGCATGAGGATTTCCAATGTCAAAAGTATACGAGCCTGGGCGATAGCTAGCGAAGATTGCTGCTTTGCAGCACGGTCATTCTGTAGTCAAAACATAAAAACATACATATTTTGGCATTCTTTTAACGCTGGTGGCTTTTGTGCGCTGAAAGATTAGATAATGACATTCTTAATTTGCTTAAGCGATTATTTTCAGTGTAGGCCTACTTTTTTTCGCATGGTAATGATTTGTCCAGTGGCCATGTACGATTCCTGTTTTCGGAGTTCATGAAAGGCATTGAATGTCATTGTCGAAATATACGGGCTAGAGACCCGGCCCTAAAGTGGTCTAAAAATTTTGTCAGCCAGACTCGTTCCCAAGAAAAGACGGGTAGGGGTGGGGGTCATCTCGGCAATCCAACTGAGCCACAGATGGGTGTAAAATTCAATTCTTTTATAATCACATAAATAGGCTAGAATTAAATCTGCCAGCTTAATTTAATCATGACAGGAAGGTTGATTTTTTTTTTTTTTTTTTTTTTTTTTTTTTTTTTTGTATTTATTCCTGGTAACAAAAAATTTATAAGCCATACTCTATTTTTCATTTGTTTTTCCCGGAGAATAGGCTCCATTCGTCTGTGTGCGTGGTAATGAAACATCTATAGGAGCTATTTTAGTTTTCAGAACAAAAGTCATACAGGAAGAGAGCCACAGTAAAAGTAACCTGAACTGATTGATGCCACATTCATAAAAAGTTAAATACAATATCTTGTCAATCTATGTTTGAAGCAGTTTGCCCGTTTATCGAATACCGGGTCAAAATAGTCTGAATACTTTATTTATGATTCATTAACACGATGCTGAAGGACCAGCTAGCAGTTCCGTATTTCAACTTGTATATTTACTGCTCTTCACTCACGGCCAGATCCGCACCCATCCAGCCATGCGCATGCGTAGCCGCTCATACGTAAATTTGACTTCCGATAACAAGGCATTTCACGAAGAAACAACGAGCAAGAGTAAAATATCTGACAAGGCTGTACCAATATTTTATCAAAATGTCTGATCTAAGAGGTCTTGTCAAGTAATAGGTAACTTTTGTGTACCAAGCACATCTTTTTCACTTGTATTTTTGCAAACAATTTGACGTTTTATTGTAAGTTCCATAGTGTGGTGTACAACCTGCCACTAATTTCTCCGTATAGAAATGCACAATTTTCTATCGCATTTGTGACTTTTTGTCCAGAACCATTTCCTAGTAGTCATTACCCTATTCCGCAGTCCGGACTCTTTACTCTCCATAAGCTAACCTGTCCCTGTCTAACCTATATACATATGGAAGTATGATTGTTCATATTGCACATGTTCTTCTGTAGAATTTTCACATAAGCTGTATTAAACGAATTAAAGGGTATTAGGCGGGAAACTACTCAGAACATGTTTCGGAGCCTGTACCCGCACATGTTTCTCTGAGTAACGGTCCTTGTTTAAGCTAAATATTCAGCAAAGACAACCAACATAATAATGAATAAATTTGAACGCCGGGGGGGGGGGTACTTCCTATACCTTGCTATACGGGTAGGCGCCGCGGAAAAGACCCCCTATTTCCGGTACTTGTCGCTCTCTAAGACCCCCCTTTTTCCTGCTTGTAGCTCTAAAAGACCCCCCTTTTTCGCTTGTCTCAACCAAAGACCCCTGTGTTTTTCAATTCCTGTCTCCAAATTGCCCCAAAATACACCAAATTTTATGTAAAATTTCATTTTTTTTTTCAATACAAGCTCCAAAAGACCCCCCATTTTCACATTGGTTCCGCTCCCGTTGGGTCCGGGTTTTGTACCCTCGGTGGAGCCTACCCACCAAAAATTCCGGGGAGTACCCCCCCCCCCCCGGTTTGAACGCTGCATATGATGAATTAGCTAAATAAGTGATTTGTTTATAAATGCAGAGCTTCTTTGTGAATGAAGAATACCTGTCAAACCAAACATAATTACTAAATTTGTATAGTACAAGTTCAGACAAGAACAACTAGGCTTAAACCGGAACCAGTAGTTACCCTTTCTAGCTAGATAGCTTGTCTTAGACCACCTGCCAGTGTATAACTGAAGTAGAAACAAACTTGGGTATTATATTCAGCCCCAGTGATTGTGAAATAAACACCTGTAAAAACCGAGGAAAATCCTTACAAGTCCTGCAGCAATGGGCATCCTGCACCAGAAATGTAAACCAAACCCCATGATGACACATACTCTTCACTTTGAAAGTCTCCAAACAATAAGGCCATATTTCCTACCAACCCTGAATCAATGTTTCAACACAATGGGTAGGTTTGGGATCTTTGAGTAAATACTGTCGTATTGGAGTATATTTTGACATTTAGTTAATGTGTACTTAGGCATGTCAGAAAGGAATGAAAGTCATTAGCATTTAAGATAAAAACATCAATTAAAACATATTTTTAACCAGATTTCAACAACAATTAGGCAAACTTGTTAACTGTCGTCGGCCACTGCTTGTTACGGGGGGGGATTCCTGGCAGAAAACCGAAATTGCCTGAAAGGTCCATTTTAAAACAGAATGATGCCAAAAGATCAAATAAGGTAGCAAAACAGGCAAGTCTAAAATCTTTAAAAATTATTGAAGCCGAACTTTATAACAATCTTTGGATGTTAACAGCAAAATCTTTAGGGCATGTTAGAAAAGAATGCAAGTCATTAGCTTTTGAGTCAAGAAAATGTGATCAAAATATACTTTATCTTAACCAGATATCATGCACGAGTATATTATAAAAAATATTTTTGTTTCAATTCTAACGTAAAATTGTTACGTAACTAATGACCGACAAATTAAGGCAGAGATGGGATAAAAAATGAAATAAGCAGGCCTGCGTACATCTCCTAGCAAGAATACAAAATAACCTAAAGAATCCATGCTTTAGTATATCTAAAATACAGTGTTCAAGTATTTACCTAATGCCTCTGATAATATTTTTGAATTTAAATAAATATCAATTTTTTTACCACATTCTGTTGAAAGGTTACTGGACTTGGAATGTACTTCAAAATGTTTTCCAAATAGTTTATGGGGTTACTTTTCACATCCTGCTCATTTTACACTGATGAATAACGAAGGTGTTGTGGTACAGCAGCAAACAAATTGTCGGCCTGTGTAATATAAATGGCTATTGCGATGGTTTTCTCAAAATGTTTATGCTTGATATTTTTCAAAGTTTGAGGGCGGTGCTTGACACTTACGTCAGCTGAGTAGAAGCCTAAAAGCCTTGGCCTTTTTTTTGGGGGGGGGGGGACTCTCAGACATAAAGTAAATCTCATAAAGGTTAACACAACAGAACTGCTAAGTCTGGCAAAAATAATGGCTGTAATGTCACTTTGGTCATACAGAAGCTTGATCTGAATTCAATCCTTTAAAATAATATTTGCCAGTATGTGTAAGCCTGATACATAATTATATCCGGCCATGTATAACAAAGAAAGAAATTAGCAAAGATTCGCTTTCTTCAATTCACAAGTTCTGCTCCTTGCATGCAATGTTGTTTCTAGTTCACAGTTGAAGTTACAAACGTATAAAAAGTGTGACAAAGCATGTAACCAGCGCTCCTAGTAGTGAAATATTTTTAAAAGTCTCACAGTTTTCTGTGAAAATATGATCAAACATCATCTATATAGCGACCGCATCCAATGTCCAGCCCTCAAGCAGGTTAAAGTGGAGGATAATGTACGGTCAAAAAGGGGAAACACCTTATCAAACAGATGAAAATTGCAAAATTGTATGTTTTGCATTAATTATTGACATCAATGTAGCGAGAAATTGATGCAGAAAACCCCATTTTTACGGACTACCATCATGGACAAGAAAAAGACCCACTAAATGACAATACCACCATTCCGTTATGTGAATACGTATATGTTATTCTTGACATAAAGATTCTTGTAGTAAAAAATATAAATATATATATATATATATATATATATATATATATATATATATATATATATATATATATATATATATATATATATATATATATATATATATATATATATATATATATAAAACCGTCTTGGGTGGTTTATAGGCAATTAAACACTGCCCACAATATATATATATATATATATATGTATATATATATATATATATATATACATATATATATACATATATATATACATATATATATATATATATATATATATATATATATATATATATATATATATATATATATATATATATATATATATATTTATATATATATATATATATATATATATATATATATACATATATATATATAAGAATAGGTCCTACAACCGGTTTGTGGGTCATACCCATTTTCGGCGGGTCAATTGTACTCCTCAAACCGGACTATGGGCAGTATATACCAATTATAGATTACCACAGTTTCTGGGCATTTATAATATCTGGGCAGATTTGCTAATTTGTATATTTCTGAAACCCCCTATATAATACATGGAATTTAAGGCAAACATGGTTTATGGGCATTTTTCAACTGCCCTTAAACAGAACAACT